>VDFB02345343.1:40000-158383 GCA_007258455.2 Sequoia sempervirens
GATAGATTGTCGGTAACACAAATTTTTATGCCACTGGACGGCAGAGCCAGAGGCAAGACAAAAGGTATTAAGGCACTCAAGAGCCACCACAATGGAATCTTCATGCTCCAGAAGGGTGAGGAATGATTCATCAACAAAATGGCCATTAACAAGCTGAGCCTGAGACTTGGGTAGAGAAATACCCTTGACACACTGCTAGGAAACCGCATTGGCCAAAAGATAGCCAAAACCCTCAGCTGCAAGCACATATAAAGAGGGGGCCAGCGGGCACCCTTTCCTAATGGAATGAAAGAATCCAAAGGCAAGGATTGACGACCACTGATGGTGATACAAGTTGAGGCATCCACAAAGAGCATTCAAATAGATTGAATGAAATTGGGCCCAAGACCCAAGGCTTGCAGCATAGCAAGAATAAACAGCCATTCAATACAATCATAAGCCTTGGAAAATTCAATCTTAATGAACATGACTTTCTGGTTTGAGCGTCTGGCCCATTCCATGCCTTCCCAAACAACAATGATATTATCCAAAATAAATTTGGCTTTGATGAACCCAGTTTGTTCTAGGCGCACGATCTGAGGTAGAAGATGGTGGATTTTAAGAGCTAGAGCCTTGGCGATAATCTTGTAGGAGACATTAAGAAGCATGATAGGTCTCCAATTATAGATGTCTTCTAGGTCACTCAGTTTAGGTATGAATTTTATGTTACCTTTATTGATTAAATTACCCAGGGAATTAGAGTGAAAATATTCTAAGTAAACTTGATGCAGATCATGCCCAATATCGTCCCACATGGCTTTGTAGAATTCACAAGGGAATCCATCAATTCCCAGGGCTTTGTCATCAACCATGGAGTAAACAGCCTCTTTGAGATCATCAACTGATAAAAGTTGATCACAAAAAAATTTCTGAGCTGAAGAAAGCTTATTTGGCACAACAACAAAGAAATCCTGAAGGGTTTGCTGTCGCATAGGCGTGACTTCTTGTGCAATGAAAACTTGCTCATAATGATGCACAAAGGCTTGGAGAATGTCAGGAAGCTCAGAGAGAACTTGAGCACCATCTTTTATTTTTTTAATACCCGGGGATGAGTGCCTAGCACGCAAAGCCAAGAAAAACTCTTTAGAGGCAAGATCACCAAATTTTAGTCAGTGCAACTAGGCTTTGATTTGCGCTCCTCGAGCAGCATAGCTGTCAGCAATTTATTTCTTGTGCCTTAGCTCCGCCACCCTAACTTGTAAGGAAAGAGAAAAGGGGCTGTCCGCCAAAGCCTCAGAGGCATCATGAAGGTCAGTGGTGGTAGCCTCATAAGACCACCAACAAAAAATAGCCAGCTAGCGCCCATAAATGCGCAAAAATCTAGCCATGCGAATGATAGCCTCATTCCACCAAGAAATCCAGCCTATATGATGAGTTGGCCTGCACTCCAAATTCCAAACTTTGTGAATGTGGGCCAGGGTAGGCTTGTGACAGAGTAAAGACATGTTTAAAAAAATTTGAGTTTTACACGTATTAGACTGTCGAGTCTCCTATTCAATGCAAAAGGAAATGGGGAAATGATATGACAAAGTCACATCCACTAACGGCTTAATTGGGAGAGAAGAGTTGTCAAATGAGAAAAAAGATTGTGCCGAGATCATGGCACGATCAAGGCGCTTAAATATTTTGTCAGAACCGGCTCAGTAATTGCACCAAGTGTGCCAGAGAGAATAAGAATGGCGACGACCAATATTGGGATCAAATCGCCCTAATTTATTGCGCATGTAAAACCACGCCTCCCTTTCCCCAGCTATCCATCTGAATGGCAAAGTTCCATCTTTGTCAGACGCCATTTCTACCATATTGAAGTCCCCACAGAGTAACTAGGTAGCAACTGGTAAAGAATCAACAATCCAACGTCAGAGCAAAGAGTGTTCCATAGCATCATTAGAAGCATAGACATTAATAATCCAAAAAGAATGATTATCAATGTTGAGAAGGATCCAGACGCGTTGATGAGTGGGATCAGACCCGTGGTCAACCACAAAGGAGTGCCATAGTGGGGCCAAAAGGATGACAGCTTTGCCATGCCCAACATCGTGGGTAGTACAAAACATTTTACTAGTTGGCCAAATAGAATGACTAGCCGCAACAAGCAGAAAACCAAAAATTTTAACTTCTTGAAGACAAAGCACTTCAACACTAGAATACTTGCACAAGGTATTCCTGACAGAATACTTTCCGGAGAGGTCTGTCAAACCTCGAACATTCCATGAGAGGAACTTCATGAGTGAAACTCCTCCATGTTTTCGAAACTTGATTCCTCTTCATTCAGAGAAGAGAAACGATTCTGTAAAAATTTTGTCGGAACTGATCCAATCTGAATGGAAGGGGAGGATATCCTCCATTTTTCATGAACATATTCCCCTTCTTCCCTAGGAGGGGAAGGGCTACGAGAATGCCTGTGAGCTCCTATCACAGGAGAAGCCACATTCAGCTGTGAAGCCACATTCGGCTATGTTAACATGATAGCAGTTAGTCGAGGCATAGCATTTGGCCTAGGCTACTACAAAACATAATTAGCTCCAACCATAGCTTCTTTCCCCTTCACAGAAGGGTTTGAAATGTCTTTCACTAGCTCAGAGGTCACAGGACCCGACCCAGAACCAGTGGACTTATTCTTTCGGTTCGTGATTGTAGTCCATTTCGCATCAGGTTTGGTAGTAGATATAGTCGTTGAATGAGGCTTTTCAGCATCTCAGGGTGGAGAAGGTGTATGAGACACTGCTAAAGGGTAGTCCTTTATCTTGTGGTCCGTAGACTGACACCTATAACACGTGTTGGGAAGATTAAAATAGGTGACCTTCTGGGTGTGACGTAAATATCCAATTTGAATACCAATGGAGTCTTTTAAATCTTTGGAAAGGTCAACTTCCACACAAACCCTCTTTTGGGGGCGGGCCTGAAAGAACCTATTTGGCTCAATGCAAATAACCCTCCCTAGGGAGGAGGCTATACTATTCAAAAAAGGCACACAAGGCAAAGGTAGACCAAGAAATTCAATCCAGACTGGGACCTACAACTTGGTGTCGTCTGAGACAGCAAAGTCACGAGTCCAAGCTTGAAAAAATAATAGAGAGGACTGGACATACTAGGGCCCATGGCTTAAGATGGTCTGCACATGATTGACCTCCGCAAAGCGGAACAAAAAGAAACCCTTGGTTAAGTTTTGGACCATATCAAGGAAAACCCCATGAGGGACCCAAGCCTTGTTAACCCAATCTTTGAGCACACTTTTAGGGGGAGTTCTCCCAACAAAATACCGAACAAGGGTGTACTACTCAAGCCATTTACAGGAAATATCAAAATTTGGTAAAGGCAAAACCACATCAGTTGGTGAATTAGAGCACTTACATCGTGAAAGACTTTCAAAAAAAAAATTTGGGGACGTTTGTTTGGAGGAGGAGCCATTGATTATCACCGTCGAACTGCTAACACCAACAAGAACTGTTGGGTTAGAGCCGGTTGAAGGCATATTAAAACAAGAAACTGTAGTAAATGCGGTCGTACAGTTTTCCTATGCAAGATGTGCAGTATGACAATTGTTAGTATAGGTGACATTAACCTTGCATTCCTATGTCATATTCACGAGTCTCCACATTCTTTTAAAAGTGTTATAGGGTACATGAGATATAAAATATTTATTATTTATTTCATAAGACAAATTGTAGTTGCATTCCAAATAGGTAGACAATTGTCGATGATAATTACAAAGCATTATGGAGGAATATTCCTTTTGCACGTCACTTTGGAACTGGGATAATCTTTCTTTTCATGTTGATACATGTTAAAAGTTATTATTTACATGTCAATGCATGTTGGGGTGTCATTGTTCTCATGTTATTACATGTTCATTTTTGTAGCTACTGGAGCTATCAGGGAGTTATGGAGCACCCATCATTGACTAATTTTCATTGGCTATGGGATAGGCACCCATGTGAAGGCCATGTGATGTTTAATTATCATTTACTATGTTTATGGGTTTTCCACTAAGGGAGACATAGGTTTTTGCAAGTGGTTTTTACTTGTTTTGAGATTTCACAATGGTTTTCCATCTCACAAATATCTATAAATTAGAGCCTTGAGATAGTAGTTTCATATTGAGTTACAGTTATCCAAGTGTTGCCAAATTTCTTAGAGAATTAAAGTGAAGAGTATTGTTGTATACATCTCTTTGAAAATTAATAATATTCTTATCCTCTTTCTTGTGTGGAGTTTTTTCTTGAAAGGGTTTCTCCGCATAAATTTGGTGTTATCTTTGGTATTGCTTATTTTATGATTTATGTTGGATGTACCAATAACATTATCATATTGGGTAATCTTTGTTTCAAATTTGTAAACATATTATTACATTCTTAGTACTTTAGTTTCACCTTGTTTCTTAACATTTGATATCAAAGCTAATCGTTATGTTGAGAGGGGGATGCCTTTCTCTTAAGTGTTGAAGTTTTTAGTTGTAGTGGGAGCTTTTATATTGTGGGTTTTATAAATTTGTGGAGAATATTGAATACCATGGCTTCTACCTCCCATCTAAACATTAAGAAATTCAAAGGATCTGTGTATATGAGATGTGGAAGTTGAAGATGGAAGATCTCCTAGAAGAAAGAGATCAATGGTTGACATTTTTCAATAAAAATAACCCATATGGAATGTCTGATGAAGATTGGTTAAATATTGACAAGAAGGTATGAGGAACCATTCAATTGTATCTTGCATATTATATCCTCTTGATTTTTTTGGAGGAAGCTACGACATAAAAGTTGTGGAAGAGGATAGGTGATAGTTATCAAACTAAAATTTTAACTAATAAGTTGTATCTCAAAGGACATTTGTATTTTTTAAAAATGAAGGATGGTGATTTTGTTGCAAAATATTTAATTTTTTTAATATGATTTTAATTCAACTTGCATTTGGATATATTAAGTTAGAAGAAGCAGATAAATATCTTGTTGTTTTGTTCTTTACTCAAATCTTGGGAAAATTGAATTGTTTCCATAAGTGGTGGTGGTGTAAAGCCAAAGATGGATAATCTCATTGCTACACATCTTTCAGAAGAAATGAGAAGAAATTATATGAATGCAGGCTCCCAAAATTCCTTGCATGTGTGAGTAAGGTCAAAAGAAAAAGGAACTAAATGGGATAAAAAGAAGCTTAAGTCAAAAGGAAGTTCTAAGACCCAAAAGGAGAGTAGAGTAAAGTGTTAGAATTATGGAAAAAGAGAGCATGTGAAGAAGGAATGTAGAAACAAGAAAAAAGTGCAAAATCCTCCATAGAAAAGTCCTCAAATAAAGGTGATTTTAATGCTTTGTTTATTTCAACTAACACTATATTAGTAATGATGCTTGGTTTATTTATTCAATTTTCTCCTACCATATGACTCCTCACAAGGATTGGTTTTCTACATATTCAAATTATAATAGAGGATAAATTTTCCTTGGTGATAACAACATAAAGAAGATTGTTGGTAAGGAAAGGTAAAGTTGTGTTTTAGTGATGGAAGGGTTAAAACCTTAGATGATGTTTTACCTATTCTAAGACTTGCGAGAAATTTACTTTTAGTATCCAAGTTGAATGATTTTAGAAATTTCATGTGACATTTAAAAATTTTGGTTATAGGTTGGTAAGAGGGAGTTTGGTGATTGCTAAGGGATCTCAGATACGGACTTTGTTTAGGCTTAACACCTCCACTTTTTTGTAACTCTGTCAATGTGAGTGGAATTGAAAATGCATGTATGTTGTGGCACCATATATTGGGTCACATAAGTGAAAAAATTCTTAAGAGCATTCTAAATAAAAATTTGGTTGATGGTATTTTTATTATTTTGTTGGTGAAAATGTCTTTTGTGAGCATTGTATGTTTGGTAAACAAAACATATCATAATTTCCTAATGGGACTAATAAAGCTAAGATATTGTTATATATCATTCATTTGAATGTGTTTGGACTAGTGGATGTTGAATCTTTTGGAAAATCTTGTTATTATGTTGCTTTCATTGATGATATCTCAAGATACACTTGCATTTACTTTATGCAGACAAAATATGAGGTTTTCACTAAGTTTAAGGAATTTAAAACCTTAGTTGAGAAGCAAACAAATTATATGATAAGGATGTTGAGATTCGATGATGGGGTTGAATATTGTTCTAAGGAATTTGATAAGTTTTGTAAGCATGTAGGTATTGTTTAGCAGAAGACTACTCCTTACACTCCCCAACAAAATGGGGTAGAAAAAAGAATGAATCGAACCTTAATGGAAAGAGCTAGGAGCATGTTGAATGGTGCTAAGATTGATAAATGATTTTGGGAGGAGGCTGTAAGTATTTTTTATTACTTGATTCATAGATCTCCTTGTTCAACTCTTGTTGATATAGCTCCTTATGAAGTGTGGATAGGTATAATTCCTTCTATTTCACATTTAAGCATCTTTGGTTTTGAGGATATTGTTCATGTGCCTCAAGAAAAGTGATCTAAATTGGATTCAAAAGCTTAGAAATGCATCTTCGTAGGTCATGGTGAGAATGTAAAAGGTTTCAAGCTTTGGAATCCTCTAACCTAAAAAATCATTTTCTCTATAGATGTAATTTTCAAGGATTTTAGAGCTTATTCAAGTAAAGAACAACCAAATGAGAAAGAAAAGACTAAAATATTGCACTTC
The DNA here is from genome assembly GCA_007258455.2 of Sequoia sempervirens. Classification (NCBI taxonomy): domain Eukaryota; kingdom Viridiplantae; phylum Streptophyta; class Pinopsida; order Cupressales; family Cupressaceae; genus Sequoia; species Sequoia sempervirens. The sequence continues at coordinate 46,695 of VDFB02345343.1, forward strand.
AAGACAAAGAAAGAAAAGCAAGAAGATATACATGTAGAAGAACAACCATATGGATCAAAGGATGAAGAAGAAGAAGAAGAAGAGGGTTCAAAGAGTTCAAATGATGTGTAGGATGAACATACAGAAGAACAAGCAGAGCCCATTAAGAAAGTCCATAAGACAACACAATCTAGTTGATAAGTATAGCCCATGATATTTTTGTTGTCTATTTGATTGGTTAAGTACTAATGATTAACTTAGATATTTTAGGGATGCTCTCTCTTCAAAGGAAAGTGAGTCTTGGATGTAGGCCATGTAGAAGGAGATAATGTCATTAAACAATTGTGATACCTAGAATCTTGTTAGTTTTCCCAAAGGAATAAATCCCATTAGTTTCAAGTGGGTATTTAAAAATAAATTTGGTGTAGATAGTTGGTTAGAGTGGTACAAGGCCAAACTGGTGGCCAAGGGATACTCCCAAAGAGAGGGAGTTGATTTTGGTGAAATTTTCTCATACTGCTAAGTTAACTTTTGTAAAATTCCTATTATCTATTGTTGTTGCTTATGGGTTTGAAACTGAGTTACAAATAGATGTTAAAACAAATTTCTTACATGGGGATTTTGAGGAGAAGATTTATACATGACAACTTGATGGTTTTGTTGTGAAAGGAAAAAAAACTTGGTTTGTAGGTTAAAATGATTATTATATGGTTTAAAATAGTCACCCAAGATGTGGTACCAACATTTTGATTCCTTTGAATTAAAGTTGGGTTTTGTTAGGAGCAAAGAGGATCATTATACATTTATATTAACATTATTGATGATCAAATATCGATTATTGTCTTGTATATTGACGAAATGTTTATGGGTAAGACCAAGATGATGACTAGGGAAATTTAGACTTAGATTTCTAACACATTTGATATGAAGGACTTGGAGGCTAATAAATGTATCCTTGGGATGGATATCAATAGGGATCGAGTTAACATAAAGTTTTGGTTAAACCAGAGTATGTGGATAACATTTTATAAAGGTTTAATGTGCATGAATGTAATTCAATAAATATTCCATTTCTTGTTGGAACTAAGCTTAGTTTAGACATGTATCCTATTTTTTATGATTATTTTAAGGAGATGTCTAAGGTTCCTTATGCTAGTGTTGTTGATATTTTAATGTATACAATGGTTTGCACTAGACCAGATATAACCCAAAGCAATGGGAATTTTGAGTAGGTTTATGCCTAACCCTAGTAGAGAGCATTGAAATTTTATTAAAATGGTGTTTAGATATTTGTGTGGGACTTCTAATTATTGTTTGGTTTATCATGGTATTGTTGATTTGGTTAATTCATTGGACATATGGGGTTTTGTTAATGCAAATTAGGCAGGTGACTTGTATAGTTGAAGGTCCACTAGTGGTTATATTTTTACTTTGTTTCGAGATGTAGTTAGTTGGATAAGTAAAATACAACCTACTATCTCATTTTCCACCATTGAAGTAGAGTATATGGCTGCTAGACATGCCTCTAAGGAGGCATTATGGTTATAGAGAATCGATACAAGTATTGGTTTCAATTGCAAGAATGTGAGAATTAGTTGTGATAGTCATAGTGCCATATGTGTGGAAAAAAATCCTATGTATCATGCTCATACTAAGAATGTTGATGTTCAATATCACTTTGTGTGAGAAATTCTTGAGAAACGTAAAGTCATGATTGAAAAAGTTGACACTTTGGATAATGTTGTGTAGACACATAAATTATACTGATTGATCTCGCACACTTGATCCTGATTTACTAACACCAATTATGCCTAAATCATCTATTTGCTAACCATTTAATCAAATAACCCTTATTTATTTAAATTCATCATAATTTCTTTGTTAATTAAATAAATCATTTTATTTGATTAATCCTAGTGTTCCTCTTTTAATTAAATAAATCTCTTTATTTGATTAAATCATATTTCCTCTTTTGATTAAATAAATTAACCTTTATTTGATTAAATCTAACATCACCCCTTTTAATTAAATAAATCAAACTTCATTTAATTGAATCTAATATTCAATATTACTCCCATTTGATTTAAATAAATCCAAAAATCTAAGTCAAATGTCAAATCAAACTGATCTCCATCTAAGTTAATTAAATCCTAATTAACTCTAGCTCTAATCCATCAAATCCTCTAGATCTTGCAACTTGCAAAAGTAAATCAATTTAATTGATTTATAAATTCTTCTATTTTCATTCAAAAAGGCATCTCTTTGGAGTATTCCTCCAATTTGAAATCTCCCTCCTAAAAGGACTTGTCCTCCAACATAGCATTTAAGTCTCTTACATGTCCTTTTTCTTGAGCCAAGTGACATTAACTCACCTTTCATCTCTTCCTCCACAAGCCATCTTTCAAATTTCAAATTTCCACTTAATTGCATTTATTTGCACATTGATCAAAATGTGTTCCACCTCTCTTTAATGGCATGTTGACAAGTGGCACAATGCCACTGGTCTATATTTAATCCCACATCCTTCATGTTTCTCATTCCTCCATCATTCTTTCCTATAAATGGAAGGCTTTTCTATTGATTTTGGATCCACAACTTGAGGCAAAGTCATTATCTACAAATTTAGAGAAAATTCATCCATCTTTCATCAAAGTTATCATAACATTTCATCACCATAGTTAGGTTATTGAGGATTTTCATCAAGGACCACATTGTTCATCATCAAAGCTTGCAAGGAATTGGGAAATGGATACTTTCCACATCAAAGTAGCACCAATTCCCCAATGGGATGTTGGTTTGAATGTTTTGGATAAGATTACTTAGCTTCCAATAGATTTTATTTGATATTCTCTCTTGTTTTCTTGTTCATTTCATTTCAATGAATTACATTGGGAATGATTGTTTTAGAGGTGTTTAATGACTAATGATCGATTGTTTGATCATGTTTGAGTAGGTCTAAGACAACCATTCACATTTTGGCGCTAGGAGGGAAAATCTTGAGAAATTAATACATTTTTTGATCAAAATTCTGTTGTTTTTTCAATTTTTTTGTGTCTATAGGAAACAATGATGTTGCAAAAGTCAAATAGGGATGCTATCAGTCCAGTGTCGCTATTAAGCGATGTTATTTGTGCTCCAAATCATGATGCTTTTGTCATTCTCCTGAGGCTGGATCAACCAAACTCCAAAGAGTGACGCTTGGTGAAACAACGAAACAATCATAGTCTTTGTTTCTCCACAGAGTGACGCTGGTTTCACCAGAGCACCGTTGGAATCCTCCTAACAGTGATGCCTTTATGGATTGCAATGCTGGGGTGGGGTAAAATTCAACTTTTCAACTTTTTAATTCAACATGTGTTTTTTTATTTTGATCACCTTGGACTTCTAACTTGTTTGTGGCTCTGTTTTTTGTAGTTTGACCAGTTTTTGTAGGTTGAAGTGATCAAGAGGGAAAGGAGGAAATGAAAACAAATAATTTCTATGGAATCATCACTTGATTGTAACAAGTGTTTTTAAACACTTTGGGAGCAATTATAATCCCATTTTAAGGCTTTTGTTCTCTTCACGTTTTCTAAAGACTCAAAATAAATTTTGTTTGGGTTTTAAAAAGAACAATCAAAGAGTTAAAAAGAACTTTAGGATCTTACTAGAGATGGTTTTGGATCTAAAAATTGAACAAGAAAATTTCACACTTCATCTTAGTGCTATAAAAAGAATCCATTATTTCTTTTGAAGTTAAAATGAACATGTGTTTTTTGTGTTTTGTAATCCTTTTTACAAAGTAGTATCATTTTAAAGGCGTATGCACTTCTCTCGCACTTCACGACAATCTTGAGAATCAAAAGTATTTTGGTGATATTAAGTTGTATAAAAGATTGCCTCCACACTTCAATTTGGGATTCTTAAAATTGAATAAAATATTGCTAGTGTGAGTTAGGTATATCATGTGTGTTCCCTTTTTGTTCACGCAAACAAAGATTGATCAAACTATAGATGTGATTGCTCGCCTTTGTTTACCTTTAGAGGAGCCTGCCTAAGATCAATTTAAAGGTGACTCCAACCAGTTTTTCACTCGGGTTGGTATACAAATGGATAAGACTAAATTGTCAAGTCCACATGGTATGCAGACCTTAGTCATACAGTGTCTTTCAGAATGGGGTACTACCTTAAAAAGTATTTAGCACCCCTAGGAGGATTGATTAAATCCTTTAGTGGCTTGTTGGATGCTTGCAAGGTGCCATGTCCCTGATCACCCTAACCAAGAACCAATTTGCGTAGAATCCAAAATCCATTTCTATTTGTTGGTGCAAGAGGTTGGACCTCTAAAGCCACCCCACATTTTTGTGGTTCTTTGTAGAGATGAGAAGTTCGTCATGGGAGATTCATGAGAACTGAAGCTTGGCTAACCTAAGAAGTGTGTGCTATAGAGGGGAGTCAGTGTGGTTAAACTTCTAGTCATCCGCTCTGAATAAGCACAGTTGGATTTATCCAAGTGGGGATTCAACAAATATTGTCTCTTTCTATCCTAGGGTTGTGCATCATTTTGGAATCAAAACACTTTGCTTAGATATAAAACATTGGAAAACAAACATTCAACAAGGACATCAAATTTCAAACCTTTAGGAGGAGCAAATACCTTTGAAAAATCCAAGTGCTACTGCTTGTCCCTAGGTATTTCATCCTTAGAGGCTTCTAAGTATTTGAATTTATATCTCAATTTGCTCTCTAAAGTCAACATTAGGGAACTATTGCCTTGATTCTCTTGATTTCCACATAATGGAATTTGTGGGATGAAAAGAAATTGAGACATAGACATTTAGTTGAAAAGCTAAGCAACAAAGTGTTTGTGGTAAAAAGAATCCATTAATCAAAGATTAAATCAATTGAACCCCACACATGTGCTTGGTATCTTTTTGTCTTATGATCTTCCAAGCAAAACATTGGTCTTTTGGTTTGAACTACTCATAGGGTGCATCATGTTCTTCACTATCTTGGTCTTGTAAACAAGGTTCTCCATAGGTTCATTTAGGATCAAATCAAACACTTCATCCATTCCAAACATTTATCATCTCCATCCAACAAACAACTTTAGAGCTTTGGAAACATCAATATTCTAGACTTGGGTACATCCTTAAACCAAATCAAAATCATTTGTTTAGTTAGGTGTGTGTGGATAAATCCTTCCTCACACACTTAGTTAAACTATCACCCTTTTGAACGAGTTCATCCTTAGATAACATCTAACATCTTGGGATTCACAAGTTCATTATCCAATCAAAAAAATCAAAATCAAATCCTAGAGTCTAGCATTGATCCAAGGTTCCTAAAAGTTCAACACCCATATCATTCACCCCTTTCATCCTTCATTTCATCATTGGTCCTAAATCCCTTAGAGGTCAACAAGGTCAAAACACAAGAAAAACATAGAATATAAACTTGATTCATACATCATGAGTGGTTTAAATCAACTAAACTATCGAAGCCTTACAACACTGATTGATTATCAAAGCTCACATTTATACAATCCATACACAAGATCATTATCTCCTACAAACCTCAATGGTACAACAAATGTGAGTATGCCCAATCTAAATTTTGGAACACCTTTTCCTATGATAGATTTAAATCAAAGTCCAAACCTACAAATCTATCAACCAAACAATTAATGCACAAGTCTTCAACAAAACAACATTATCCCACCAAATCCATACATGCCAAATGTGAATATACCAAGTATAAGTTTACCAAACATGAACATTTCAAATCCACACTTGGTAAACTTTGGGATAGATATGTTTGTGAATCATACAAATTTTGTTCAAAGTCTAAACAATATGTTAACGACTCCATGTATAAATCCAAGTCAAGGTAACACCATGTAAAATAAAAGTTACTTAAATCAAGGCAATATGTTTCTAAACCAAAATAGTGTTCAATTTCAACCTATAGTGCCAAATCTAAACATCATCCCAAATCAGAACATTGTCCAAAATTGATTTGTCCATGATCCCATACAAACGCCACAAGTATACATTCCAAATCTGCTTGAACAAAAACCAAATCAACTATATCAATGGTGTCAAGATCAAAATCAAGATCAAATTTGGTGAGATCAAATTGCTACACTTACCAAAATAGTTGATTCATTGTGCCAAGAGACATCTCCACCCAAAAATCAATACATTCTTCCATTGGTTAAACCATGTCATCAAAGCATTGAGTTGTGTCCACAACCACATCAAGAACAATATCTCCAATGTCAAGAGGTTGGATATCAAGATCAACAACATCAACAACAAACCAAATCACCATGTCTCAAAGATCAATCACCAAATCTCCAAAATCAATCACCACAAGGTCAATTTAAAGTACAAATCTCATAAGGTAACAAATGAAAATACACACCACTTGGGTGACCAATCAAATCAGTCATGAAACAGTTGGTACAAGAAAATCTCATGAAAATCCCCTTTTATGAAAATTATCAAGAGTCTCAAGTTAAACCACCAAGGTATAACGAGAAGCACCTTTGTGATTTTCACAAAATAAAGGGACACACAACATCAAATTGTATTCGACTCAAAAATATCATCCAAGACCTTATTGATAAAAAAATAATAACTATTGAGGACAACAATGAAGATTCAACCACTAGTGATTGCAGTGATAATCTCTCCACCACAATTGTTGAAAATAATGATCAAGATCTATCCATCAATGAGCACCTTGAAGATGTTTCTACCTCATCCAAAGATCAACTCAACATACATCAAGATTCACTTTTTGATCATGATAAATACCCCTCAATAATATCCAACAATGATCTATTCAGAGGAGTGTTAACATCATTTGATCTTATAATCAGCGATCCTTCTACCATTAATCATGTTGAAAATGTCTCTACATCACCTAATGAGTTAGAGGAAATATCTCAATAATTTATTCCAAAGCATGATCAACATCCTTCACCAAAGTCTAGCAATGGTCCTCTCTAAGGCATATTGACATCCTTTGACCTCACGATTGTAGATATTGAAGGAACCTTCAACTCCACACTTGATCCAAATTCACTCTAATATCAAGAGGATATTGAGCCACTTCCTATGTCTAATGGAGACATCCAAGAACCCTTTGTAAGCAATCCATCCTTTGAAAATGACCCATGTCAAGAACTTGATTCAAAACATGTCGAAAGCAATTCCGAAATCATTGAAGATCAAGAATTTGTATCTCCAAGCTACTACAATGATCTAATGGACACTCTCTAATCTATACAAGATGTCACAAATGATGATCACGTCCACATAGCACATACTTCTCCATCTACCCATGAGATGCTTCTTGTGGATGGACACATAAATGATCTTCATTCAGAACAAGATTCCTTTACTCCTGACATTATTACACAAAAAGAGCAGGTTATTGATTCCTATAGTCAAACTGAGTTGTCAACATTAGGATCAAACATATCCCAAATTCAGACTAAGGACATCATGTATGAAGATATCCAACATTATCCACTCAAGGCAACAAATTAGATAGAACAAAATATTCCAAAGTCAGCACAGCAGCAAATTGAAATAACGTCATCTACAGTGGTCATTTATCATAGAATGCTTATTGAACAAGACATCTCAAAACAAGCAGAATCAGGGAACAAAGGTGCTACTACCACCATACTGGGGGCAACTATGTCTCAAGCAAACATCAACATAGGAAGCATGAAGAGTCCTTATGATGAAACTGATGCCAATACTACAACCAACCACGTCATGAATCTTCATCCACCCATCACCCCATCCATAAATTGGGACCAACATCAAAAGAAAGATTTGAATCAATTCAAAAATAACGTTATCAAAGCAAAAGAATCTGAGAAGCATAATGGACAAATCAAATACACATGGATACCAAAAAATACAAAAAAGGATTATCCCTATCAAACTCCATCAGTTAAAGAAACTATGGGGCAAAATAAAAAAGGGAAAAGTATCCACAAAGATGCCCATAAAGGAAAAAGTAGTCTTCTCAAGCAACGTACAAAGTACATCAAGCGATTGTTCCTAGTTCCATGCACACTTCTGTATCCACCCATCATTGCTCATCTTCCCAAGTTTGAAGAGTCAAAGGTTCCAAACTATCAACCAATCCATCTTTTGTTCCTAGACACACTCCATCCACACCTCTACACATGATATCCAATTCTCACATTGACCATGTATTGGCAACCACCCTTCATCATAAGGATTTAGAAGGCACTCTATCACAATGTGCACACAAAGACAAAGTTAACTTCGATATCAACAAAGCAGATCAAGAGTCTCAAAAAGTTGTATTAAAGTGCACATATCTTGGCAAAACAATTTCTTTAGGTAGGATATCGATGATACATTATGACAAAAGCATCTACATCAACACCACCAGGTGATTCAGCATGAGCTTAAAATCTTTCACAAAGAAATACAAAAAAATAAAAAAATATGAAAATACAAAAAAAAAGGGATTGAAAATAGTAAAGAAAAAAAATTGTTCTCTAGTGAAAACCACTATGGTGACACTTTGGATAGGTACCATGATGAAAACTTGAAAAACAAACGTCATGTGTAGAATTGAGCATCTGTATGTGCTAGTTTAGGAGGAAGCATCTCATCCCATCCATAATAAATCCAACATTCCATCCATCTTATCCATAATAACTCCATTCATCAATGAGCCATTTATCCAATCCATTTTCATCCATCTACATCCATAGTCCAAGTTATCTTGATCTTGAAAAAATTTGATGTACACTTTACACTTGCTTATGGTAAACATCTTGACATGAGTCATTTTCATTGATCCTATCTTACCCAACATTATCTAAGCCATGAAGCACTATCTAAATGAAGCAATCATGTATTCAAACACCTTATCTTATCGCAAGATAATCCTTGGCATCCTTTGCATGCTTACCATATCTATCCATCCACACACCTATCAAGGTATCCATCCATGGCATTCCATACATTGCTAGACACTGGGGGCAAATATTTAAATCTCACTTCGGGAATAAATCTTGATCTATATCCTCCAACTTATGTAGTGATTCAAACATTGACAAAAGTGAAATCAAATTGGTCAAAACATTTGTGAGCCAAAAAATCCAAATCACTAGCTCGTGGCATATTTTGACAAGAGGATGTTCCTTATCAAGCTTTATCTTTCATCGAACATCAATCCAAACAATCAATATCAGTTGCATCTAACACGTGCTTCAACATCACATCAAATCATTCAAAACAATTTTGTTCCAAAATCAAGCTTCAAAATCCTGATCAATCGAATCCAATCAATCTATCATCATCTTAGGATATCCTTCCTAGCACTTGTGTTTCTTAACACTATCCTTGCATTGTTGTGTATCCTCAACAATGTTATCATCATCAATCTTGATCAATCAAATCCAATCAACCCCTCATCATCTTGGGATATCCATCATAATTCGTGTGTTGCTTAACACTATCCTTGCATTGTTGTGTATCCTCAGCAATGTTATCATCATCGATTAGATCAATCAACCTTAGCTTGGTTTTCAACAAAATCCCAAAACATATCACTGATATTGTCACACATATCCATATCCAAATTGTCAAAATCATGCAAAAATCCAAAAAAATCCAAAACATATCAAAATCCCAAACAGGTCAAAAAAGTTTGAAAACGTCAAAACATGGTATCCAAACTATGTCATCTCCGAGCTTAAACGTAGGCAAGGATAATCTTTGATCAGCCAGACACAAAATCCAAAAACATTCATAAAATCTCATAAAACACAAAAACATTGGAAAAATAAAAAATCAAAACATTTGTAAAACATCTTGAAAATACCAAAAAAAACCTCAAAATATTTCAAAACTTTAAAAACATCCAAATATTTGAAAAAATCCATCCATCACGTTTCACGATCACTTGAAATAAACATCCACTCATAATAAGTCGATCGTCACCTTCACCCTTCGGTAATGCAATAAAAAACAGGTATAGCAAATTGAAAGTGTGAACTCAAATATCAAAAAAATCTTAAGCTTAGGTCAGTAGGTAAACAATTTGGTCAACTCTTGGTATTAAAAGCCCATCATCCAATCAAACCCAAATCATTTGATAACATCATGTCCTAGGATGCATCCTTCGTACAATGGACATCAACATCATGCATCACTGTAGTTTAGTCTTGGCTAGAGGTATGAAGAACATTAGCTTGTTTGTTTACTTGATCTTTGTCTTGTTGATTTATCTTATTGCGCTCATTCCAATGACCTCTCGATGATGTCTATCAAAACGATTTAGAGAGAAAGGAATGGGGCATTGATCATTATCTTTTGTTTGTTGTGCTTGTTGGACATTATTGTAATATAACTTGGCGAGTACTTGCTTTGTTAGGTATGTATGGAAGGTGTTTTGGGCAACTTGTTGACTATTGCATTGATAGGTTATACCTTTCTATGTTTTGGTATGAGATGTTTGAAACTTCTAAAGTGCATCCTAGTAAAGTTTTCATATGCCAGGTGTGAACACAAATACTTCTATTTGATTGTCGAGTCAAAGTCCATCACACTAGGTACAATGCCATCATAGTTCTTTATACCTTGATGCATCGTATCTATGTGTGTTATCAAACATAAGGTAAGTAAGCTCTTTTAAAATCTCAATTCCTGATAAGCGAAACATCATCCATCTCTCTCATCATCTCTAATAAAGTCTCGTCAAATCATGGACTTTTTGGATCCTCTTGTCATCATTTCATTTCTTCTTTCTTCTCTCTGTGCTAACATAGTATCATGTTCATCATGCATCCAAAAACCATTAGCATACATACATCTCATAATCATAGCATATCACATCATCCATCTTACATGCATTGCATCGTCATTTAAGATGTTTAGGATAATATAGATTTGTTATTCTCAACATCTTAGTTATCTCATTTGCATCATCATTATAACCATCCATACGTCCATCTTGAACCTCTTTGTCATGAGATCGACCCTCAAATCGAACTTTTCGCATGATCTCTTGAGGGGGCAGTGTACTAGTATACTTCTTTCCACTGGGGCATCTAAAAAAAAAAATCAATTTTTTTTTTTTAATTTTGATCGCGGCAAGGTTATTCTTTGAACCAATGCAACAGATGCATTGCTTTAAAGAGGGGCAAAATGCAGACGTTCAAATTTTACTGATTGATATCATGCACTTGATCCTGATTTACTAACATTAGTTTTCCCTGAATCACTTCTTTACTAACCAATTAATTGAATAATCCTTATTTAATTAATTCATCATAATTACTCTTTTAATTAAATAAATCAACTTTATTTGATTAAATCATAATTCCTCTTTGATTAAATAAATCAACTTTATTTAATTAAATCCTAATGTTCATTTTTTAATTAAATAAATCAACTTTATTTAATTAAATCCTAAAGTCATCTCTTTTAATTGAATAAATCATTTTATTTAATTAAATTACTAATCTTCCAAAATCCTCTCACTTGATTTAAATAAAATCAAAACATCTAAATCAAATGTCAAATCAACTAATTCCATCTAAATTAATTAATCATTAATTAACTTTTAATACTAATCATCCATTCCTCTAGCTTTTGCAACTTGTACATGTAAATCAATTTATTTGATTTATTAATTCCTCAATTTTCATTCAAATATGGCATATCCTTGGAATATTCCACCAATTTGGAATCTCCCTCCCAAAGGACTTTTGTCCTCCAACATGGCATTGAAGGCTCTTACATGTCCTTTTCTTGAGCCAACTTGGCATTAACTCCTCTTACAACTCTTCTTGCACAAGCCATCTTTTGAATTTCAAATTTCACCTACATGCATTTAACATGCACACTGTTTAAGATGTGCTCCACTCTCCTTCATTAGCATGTTGACAAGTGGCACAATGCCATTGGTTCAAGTTTAATCCCACATTCTTCCTATTCCTTATTCTTCAACTCTTCTCCATTATAAATAGAGGCCTACTCTATTTGATTTGGCATCCACAGTCCATGTAAGATCATTATGATCATTTGAATCCACAAATTCATCCACAAGTTGACACAACTTCATGCAAATACATTATAAGCATTTGAATCCACAATCATCCAAATTTTTATGCAAGTTAGCATAGAATTTATCATCCATAGCTAGGTTATTGGCAATTTTTATCAAGAATCACACATCCATCATCAAAGCTTGTCAAGGAATTGGGAAAGGGCTTCTTTCCACATCAAAGAAGCACCAATTCCCTCATGGGATGTTGGTTTGAGCATTTGAATAAGATTCATTAGCTTTCATTTAATCATTTTATTTTGTTTCTTGTTCATTGTGTTTGAATGAATTTCATGGGGAATGCTAGTTTATATTTGTTTATTGACTAACATTGGATTGTTTGTTCATTTAACATAGGATGGAGAAATTACTTAAGGTTGGTTCTTATATCATACATGTACAACTAAATTAATTGAATAATGTAGTTTTCTTTACTAAGTTAAAGTTACATTTAGAGTATCACTAAATTCAACTAAAGAAAGATGATATAAATTTAAGATTGCATTTAAAACACATGAGGGCCATTATTAATTCTTAGTTATATCATTTTGTGTCATTAACACCCAATCAACTTTTCAAAGCCTCATAAATTTAGTGTCCCACCTATTTTTTTTTAAAATGGCGTTTGTATTCTTTGATGACTTCTTCATCTATAGTAAAACACAGAATAATAAACAATTCACATACAATATTCTAGAGTTGCTAAGCATTGAGGATAACACTTTTTTGAAGAGGATGGAAATTTTATGATTCTAATATTCTATATTCCTAAGTATAGTAAGGATAAGCACTTGTGACATGCTTAACATTAATAACTTCATTTATTAGTTTTAATTTTTCTATAAGATGACTTAGTTAGGATAATGGAGTGTTTCCTTGAATAGTTACACATATAAACAAGGAAGATAAATACTCTCCCAAACAATCATAACTTCTAATATTGAATTTATATATTATTTTTATTATTCAAAATGTGGTTTGCTATTTGTTGATTTTTGCATTTATTTTCAAAAAATATCATATAACATTGTACACCAAGAGACATTCTACAATGGTAGGAGGGCATGAAATTTCATGTCATGACTATGCACATAAAAATTAAAACATAACCAACATATAGAACTAGTATGAGTTTTCTATAGTCTATCGAGTAAAATAATTTAAGCTTTTGACTTAAACTATGTATATTTTTCATCGATGTTTTAGATAACACAGTGTGATTCCAAGATGAGAAATATGTGGAATTGGAGTGTAGAAATGACATTAAAAGGGGGAGGAAGAGAGATAAGATGAGAGAAAGGGTTTAAATTACAATTAAGAAATGAATATATAATGTAAAGTAAACAAAAATAGGTAAATGATAAGTTAGTAATATGGAAAGTAATGCTAGTATAGAAATGGGTAAGTATATAAATAAATTAGAAAAATGCAAGAACAATCTAAGTAATGCATAAACGATGAGATCAAGGATAGAGATGACAAACAAACGAGTGACACCAAATTGTATAAGGTATAAATAGTTATGATTAAAAACAAATGCATCTAGAATGAAGAGAGCAAAGGTTTACAAGCAAAGATAAAGATAGGAATTGAAAGGAATTTTGACTAAAAAGAAGACCAATCTATGCAATGTTCGCATGGATTTTTTTTTTTTTAGGTGTGAATACATAGATGCACATTAAAATGCTTAAATAAAAATTGTCAACATCTTGATATGTATGAAAACATAGTTGAATGGGTAACATAGTTGGATTTTAAATATATGAAAGTGAATAAATAAATATTTATAGAAAAGGACTAGAAAAATTTATAAGTAGGAAAGAAAGAAGATCTCCTCTATAAAAATATAAATGAGAGGAGAAGACATCCATACATAAAAGAATGAATTTTGAATATATGTGTGAATATATATGTATGTACATGTAAATATGTGTAAATAAATGTATATATAAATAAATATACATATATAAAAAATGGTTAAATGAATCATTTTTCTAGCATAGTTGAATTTTAAATATAAAAATGTGTACAAATGAATGTATATAAGATAAAGATAAGGATACAATTATAAGTGTATATGTATATGTGTGTGTGTTTTTTTCTATATTTTTTTGTTTAGATTAAAAACAGCTAGGCTTTCACTCCTCCCAAGCCACCTTCGCATGAACTGAATTAGATTGTAATCATCACAGATTACGGCTCCCGACGTCACTTGTCCAATTCATGAGTGTCTTAATTAATGACGATGTGAAGCCATTCCCCTGCCAACACAAGCCCGTCTAATGTGATCACGTCTGTCGATTAGTCCAGTGAGGCAAGTTTTGCTAGTTCATCAGCCTTAATGTTTTCTCCCCTATAAACATGTGATACTTTGAATTCATTTAACGCCCCAATCAATCCCCATATGGAGTCCAACCACTTACTCAGTTGCCAATTTGGAGTCATCCTTAGTCGAATAGCATTGATAGTGATGAGCGAGTTGCCCTCTAGGTGTACTTCTCTTACTCCTAACTCCTGACCACCTTTCAACCCAAGGTATGTAGCCTTGAACTCAACCATATTGTTAGTTGCCACATCGAGATGTTTAGATCTTTCGTATAACACCTTGCTTGTATGGTCTCTTATTACACAAATTGCCCCACTTGGCCCTAGATTTCCTATGGAGGCATCGTTTAAATTTATTTTCACCCATCCCACCTTCGACGCTTCCCATTTAACCGTTGTCCTTGGATCAATCGGAAGATCAACCCTCCAAACCCCATTAATGGGGAGTGTGTTTTTCTATATTATGATTATAAGCAACCTTTTTAATTATTAAATTAAGTAAAATTTTGAAAGCAATCAAATTCCCATACATAATCTAGATCATAAATAATATTACCCTTATATTTTAATATTAATATTTAAATAATATATTTTTAATAATATGTCGGTCAGGTAATTGTTTTTAAACATAAATTTACCCGCTTTTTAATACTATTGTGGAACACCTCTGTAAACGCCCCTTGGAATCACTAAATTTAGACCACATTAATTCGAACACTTTTCAAATGCTTGCACCTTCAGGAAGCGCCTACGGCAAACCGTCCTGGATTTTTCGTCTTCGAACTCTGACTTCTTCATGAACACGGGCAGAAACCCAAACTGGCAGAGAAATATGTATGGAGATTCTGCGCCTTATTTTAATAGTTTGATATTTCACTACATTTACTCTCTCATTTATTCTTTTCGGCTTTTGCAGATTTGCCGAGGGAAACCTTAGAAAAAAGGTCAGTTTCAGTGAATCCAAAACATACTTTTTCCAAGGCTAAAAGTACTACAATATTAAATTTGAATGAATTGTTTGTTATTCTCTGTTATAAATCATTTTACAATTCTCAGTGTTTTAAATTTGTTTGTGGATAGGTTGACTGGAATATATAATTCTCTGGCGACTTTATTTTAACTTTTTGTAATAACAGGCTTTGTTCATTTTATCTGGGTTCTTTACATTTATATCTTTTTGCAATAACAGGCTTTGTAATAATCAGCCCCGTTTTTTTGAGGTCAACAGTTTTATTTTCTATTGAAGTCCTTTCGTAACTCTGGAACTCTAGGCACTTTTTATGGTTTGGCGTTTTAGTTTTCTGAGGAATTAGGGCTCTTTCTGTCTTATAAGAAATTTCCCTCTAATAGTAACTAAAGTTTACATGTACTCCAGATAGCTGTGTCTAAATTTATAGAAACACGAATTTTAAAATCAGTTCAAATCCTTTGGTGGCTCGGTGCACATTACTTTTAGGTCTTCTTTCTGTACACTGCCCTATGTGGAAGCCAGAGGTTTTGAAACTTAAATTTGTTTTGTTTTACTTGCAAATATATGTTGGAAAATGAGCCACACCCAAATCAAAGATGGACCGGTCACTAAGGGGCCAGTAGCTCAGTAATAGAACACCCCAGCAGCAAATAGAAGGTCCTAGGTTTAACTCCTAGCTGGTCCATGAAAAGTTTAATATGGTATCAGAGCCCAAGTCAGTAGAACTGGACCAAGCTAGTCACCAAGCACCTGCAGTGTGGCTCAATAGGAGGTGTTGGAAAATGAGCCACTCCTGAAGCAAATATGGACCGGTCACTCAGGGGCTGAGGGGCTGGTAGTTAGTGGTAGAGCACCCTAGCAGCAAATGAGAGGTCCTAGATTTGATTCCTAGCTGGTCCATGAAAAGTTTAATAATATAAATCCACTTCACAAGAGTCTTGGGGGAAGGTACCGACATTCACCTATCTTGTTGCTTCTCTCTATATTTGCATAGACTCTAGAACATGCTACTCCAGAGGAATTGAAATTGCCTATTTTTATTGCAAAATGCCACTTACCTATATTACTTAAGGAAACAGAAAAGTTTCAACATTCTTACAAGAGGGTTGCATGGAACTTCTCTTCCTAAAAAGATCAGCACATCTAATATAAGTGACTTTACTTCGAGAGGAGTTGACTAAAAATCTTTATTGACACTCTCTAATTTACTTTGATAAACAATGCCAATTCTTTCCTGAATGCCTTCAACCTTCAAGAGGCTGAGCAGGGAGGAGTCTCATTGGGACGTCAACTCACATCTTAATTTCACACCAAAAAACCCTGTAACTTTCAACTGCGCTGTGTGCCATAGCTATCTGCATCTACCCTTGATCATCTAGTTGCCCTCAAGTAAGGAGCTCTCGGAGAGATGGAGGTACTAAGAATTGGACTGAATTCTGCTAGAAGCCCATTTTCCAAAAGGGCTTGGCTGCTGAGCATCTATTAAATGTGTGAACAACTGTAAATATTATAGATGATGAGCAAGTCCATTGTTCACATGCAGATGGCATGTTAGAAGGACTTAAATAATTAAATTAGGATTTAGAGTGAATGATTCTGTTGGGATTAAGAAAATGATGAGAGAGAACCACAACCAACAAGATAACAAATTTTTGAAATTTTTATTTTTCAGTAGTGTCAGACTTGCATTTTGTGCTCTGGTTTCCTGCATGAATTCTTACGAAGTTTGGTGTCTAGGCACCATCTATGAAATAGAGAGGACATGCCAGATTTTTTTACGGATTTAACTGCAAACCTTAATCCCCTTCTGTTCATGATATTTATTGCTTGAACTCATTATAGCTTTAGAGTCTCCTCTGCTTGGCCCATATTGTTGATGAATTAATGTATGGAATTATATAGGAGAAACAAAAATGTTTCCATTAAAATTATGTCTTGGTACTGATGGTACAGACAAGTCGGTTTCCCATTGTACAAAGTACAAGCAAGCACTGTTTATTAGGAAGGTCATGCCTGACAATGTATAGCCCATAGCTCAAAGAGAGCATTGTTAATGGTAGGCTACACTTCTTACTGAGACTATGTAGAACAAAATTCAAAACACTCAAATCTGCGAGTTGGCTTGCCTTGACAACACATGAAGCCTGAAGCATAAACGTTGGGCCCTTTCATGTGCTCTAGGAATGGCCAGAAGATTAGCCTCAAGCCCATACCCCGGATTAGGTCTTTGAAAATAGACAAGACAGCGAAGACATCTTTTTGTTAGGCCACCCAAGAGATCACCTTTAGCAACCTCGTTTATGCACTACTTCATATGTACTCCGAGTGTAAGTGGGTTGGCAGGGTCTGATTCACTTCTGAGCTTGGCCATGAGTTTGAAACCTAAGGGGTACAAAATTAAACAATGAATATGGTAAATGAGAAAAAACCCTGAGCTTCCATGCCAGATTAGCAGCTAACTTGGCCCTGATCTAAAAAACAGCACTTTCCTTTATAGTATTCATATGATGGATACATCTGTGTATGAGATTTGTAGATAATAACCTAGGTTGACATGATCCCAAGGCTAGCATTGTGCCATCTCAACAGCAGTTCAATGGATATCTGAATGAATAGCTCTTTATATTGGCTGCTCAAAGTTTTCATTCCAATGGAGTGATTGAGTGTTTTATTGGGGAAATTTGCTTAATGCATAACAATATTTGGTGAAACTTGACCAAATGAGCTATTATTAGTTTCTTTTTTTTTGAACTGAAAACTTTGCTTGTCCTCTTGGATTGTAAGCTTATACATTTTTGCTGCTTCCATGTAAATTTAGTGCAGCTATGTCGTTTGAGTTTAAGATTATATCCAAACATTGAGAGTGTTCAATTCTTTACTATTGTGGTTGCTATACTTAAGGCCTACATTTGTTTGATTGTAATGGTTCTGTGGACATGCTTATTTAGCATATGAATTGTATTTTACTGAACACCTAGGTAGAAATTAATTGGTGAATCCTCCTTTTTTATCTACTTATTCTTTGAAGTTGATTGTGCCATCGAGGAACTTTTTGTCCGTGTGTTATACCCCAAAAACTCAATCTACAGGGGTGACAGTGTATTGTAATTTGTATATACAAAAAATTCCTGATTGAAAAATTAGATAAGTAAGCCCTTAAAGTACATCTTGTAGTGAGTGTCAAGCTGTTTGTGACACATTGTTTGGGAACATTTACAATTTTACATAGACATAATTGAAAGGAAATATAGGGTGTTTGACAAAAACATCTTATTTATGTTACATAGGAGGCTATTGCAGTGCTACTATAGGTGTGGAATTAATGCAAACCTTCACTATAGTTGTTTTACATGATGTTTTGTTTTCCTTCAAAAGGGTTATGAAGTTAAACTAATCTATTTATTGGTTAGAATTCCTTTAATTAGGTATGAGTGGTTAGATTTTCTTTAAGGCTATGGAGCATGTAATATGAATGTTTTTAGGACTTGAGATGGTGCAAGGGAAAGCCGAGCTAGGTATATGTGTATGAATGTCAAATAGTAGGAGGTATTATTTTAATCAACAATGGCTGAGGTGGAAAAGAAAATCTTGAGATCAGCAAACATTCTTAGTCCAGACAACAATCTCAATAGGTTCGGGGGTGAGCCATTCTTGGTGCCTCATAATAAACTTCCTCAAGAGATATCAGACCTGGTTTCCCAGGTAAGGTTCCTTTTTCCACCTTGGTTGTTGGCCTTTTGTTTGCTTGGTTCACCCTGCTCATTCATTTCCTCTTCTAAACCTTGCCCTATTCTTTCATCTTATCTTCACTTCTCTACTCTTGGTCTATACATTCACATAATTTACTCTTTCAATTCACCTCCTTGCTGCTATTGTTACCTATCTGTTTCTGTGTTTCATACCATCTCATTTTCCCTTTCATAAATTTTCTCTAATTCCTTTATCATCTTTTTCTCTTGCTACTCATTTATCAATTATTTTTATATTTCTATTAATTCTATTATTCTTATTATCATCAACCAATTTAACATTCGTTGGCTTATCATCCTCCTTACACTCATGCCATGGCAACCTACTGGCCGTACTAACTTTATATTTACGTGTTTAGTTTTCTTACAACTTATGTTACACACTCTTATTTTTATTATTTATTAACCCTTAATTTCTGTTATTGTTTATTTATTATTTATGTTCATACATTCTTTGTGCATTTAGTACTTTTATAACTAATTATATTCCCTTTCTACAATTGTAACTGATCTATTAATGTGATCCATGCAATCTTATTTTTTTCCATTTATCATTTACCTCTGATTACAATCTCAACTTTACCCTGCCATTCATCTCTATTTTTCACTCTATTTTGATATTTGTACTACTTTATTTTTGTTCTTTATTAATATCAGTTTATTTAAGATTTACTGGCTTATATCCTACCAGCAATTATCTTGAGGTAATCTACTTTCCTGGTTTTTGAGCTTTATTTAGTGGTGTAGAATCTGCAATCTACACAATTTTCTTGTCTATCTCATCCTGATGCTAAATCATAGAATATGATCTAAAACATTTTTGTAAAATTATCCAAAATTCTCTACAATACATGATTTAATCTGATTAGAGAGATAGCCACCTCTTTTAGCCTAGTAAATTATATTGAGAGAATATATGCTCCTCTTCTTTTTTCCTTTAACATTTAGTTGTTATATTTACTGCTATTGCCATAATATTTAAATGTTGCTCTGTTTTTTCTCCATATTCTTAGTTTAGGATGCCATACACACGGTAGGAAAGGAAGAGATTCACAAGTATGTATTATTTCTTAAATTGTCTATTTGGCAGTTCAGTTGTCTACCGGTAAGTTGAAAATAATGCAAGGTGATCATACAAAAGTGAGCGAGGAGGGCAGACACCAAGCAGGGAATTTAAAGAAATGGCCACATTGGGCTGAAGCTTTACGAGATGTCGCTTTTAGTCCAGAAAAGTACAAGGATAAAGTACTTCAGGTAACAGATGAAGCTGTGGTGTACCCAGACTTGTATCCTAAGGTGTGTTTCATGTTGATTTTGATACCCAGTAAAGTTTATATTAAAATTCCAGTTATTTGTTGTCTAAAAATTTAGGTTGTAAGCCTGTAAACTCTGCAAATGTTGTGTATCTGTTTATCATCTGAAATAAAACTAGACTAGTCAACGAAGTTGTCTGATTTATGTGGCAGGGTAAGAAACATGTATTGGTAATATCGAGAATGAATGGTCTTGATAACTTGGAAGATGTTGGTAAAGAGCATTTACAACATTTACAGGATATACACAATCTTGGACAAGAATGGGCTGCAAAGTTTCTAAATGAAGACCAGTCATTGATTTTCCGGCTTGGTTATCACTCGGTAATCCTCTTTTGTAGTTGCACCCACATATGTATGTCTTGCAACATGTTTAACCGTCAGGTATAAAACAAGTAAATTTAGCTGGAAGTGACATAAATATGTTAGGTGGTAAATCTGATGTTTGTAAACTCAAATAGTTATATTAACTAGTTATGAGCAACGTCAACTCTTGTTGTCTAAATCTTATATTTTTCAAAGTGTTAATCTTACAGTACAATAAAACTCTATAAATGCACATGAATCATTTAACTCATAATAATTATATTCTTGCTCTGTGATTCAGGTCCCCTCAATGAGGCAATTACACATGCACATCATTAGTCAAGATTTTGATTCTCCCTTCTTAAAAAATGCAAAGCACTGGAACTCTTTCACATCATCATTTTTTCTAGATTCAAAAAAGGTATTAGCTGAGCTTGAGTCAAATGGTAAGATTACTCCTTGCAGTGAAGAAGGCAGGATACTCAAATCTCCATTGAGGTGTCATCGATGCAAGACTTTGCATAAAGATATTGCACATCTAAAATATCATATCTGTAAATGCAAAATACCTTTTGCTCCAGATCTGATCCCTTATTTGTATGCATCTAATTTGTCTGCATAATTTATCTCTAGTCTTTGATGTACGTGTTTGTTGGCAATCAGCTGCAATTATGGTGTGCTAAAGTAGCATCTCCAGTATAAATTATCTGTAAAATAAAAAATGTCTTGAAACAGTTTTAAAACTAGTCCTTGTGGTGTTCAATTTTATTATCTTTGAAAATTTCTTGGTGCTGATTGCTTATACAATCACTTATCATACCCAAAATAGAAGCACTATGAAATTACTATTCTCAAAAAGATCAATTGACTTTCACCATCTATACAAATTCTCTTGCTTGCCTACTGTTGCATGTAATTTCAGAACTCAAGATTTTAAACTTTTCCCAAAATATTGCACATTACCCCCAATCCATAACCATATTATATCATGTATTCCATGAGTCACTTCCTTTAGAACTTCTGAAACAAATCTTTGATGAGATTGTCGAGGGGCAGCCATGAGTTTTTTTTTTGAAATTATGTTTGTTACTGTGTTTCCTCCCAGTGTGTGCACGGGTGATGTAATCAACTTCCTTAGAGAGAATCACAAACCCCTTGAGGAACCTGAGCACATGGACTGCGAATGTTGTGTTGATCAAACAGTTACTTCATTCAACAACATAAGAGATCATGGGAAACTTCTTCCATATTTCAATCGGCTTGTATGAAGAAGCATTTGAAGAATGAATTTCCAAGTACCTGTTAATTGATTGGTGTGGAAACTTCATCAAGTACACCGACTTACACTGAAGAGCAGGAGAAACTCCTCGACTCATGTGAATCTGAATGGGCCCTCTTTCAAAATGAATACTGACCTGGTAGTAATCGGACTGATGACTCTGTCAGAAGAAAGACGTCATCAATCCAGAACAGAACTTGAGGAACAGGTTTCAATGGTAGGGGCTGAGAAGTTATTCTTTGAGTGCCACCGAATGGGCATGCTTGTTCCTTAAGGCAAGAGGCAAAGTCTTTTGAATATGGTGGTAAGGATGACATTGACTCAGATACCTCTGGCGAACTTGATGATTTTGACTCACATTTATTCGTTAAGAGCTTACTTGATTTCATGGAAGTGGTTTCTCCATATCTGCCTTGGGCAATTATAGATCATCGCGCATTCTTAACCTCTTAGATGGCTACTTTTTCTGGCAACAACAGATCTTGGAAGTGACAACCGAGTGGCAACTACTAAAAAGCCGACGCCATATGAGCCCAACATATAAGTCACTTCAAAGCTACTGTCCGTGGGAGTATAAAAGAAGTGAAGTAAATTTCCTAACAGAATGCCTCATAGAAATGCGATTGGCAGACATAAAGCTCAATTCAATTAATGTAGTGGGAATGGCGAAAGCAAAGCAAACAGTATTGAGAAATAATGCCAGTGGCTCAGAAAACGGATCATTGTTGTTGCTAATGAACCATACACAGACTGCCTTTGGTTTGAGATTACTTAAACACTGGGTGATTCTGGAGAGCTGTAACTTGAAGGGTCAGCTAGGTACAGTAAAATAGGTGGTGGATCCCAGGGTTTACTAACATCTGTTTTAACCTCCTTGGAAAGATGCCTGATGTTGAGCATGGAATAACTAGAATTTACCACTGATCAGCTATTGCAGCTGAATTCTTTAGTGTCATTTGCTCACTCCTTACTACCGCCAAACAACTTTGGTGGCTGGTTCGTGAGGATGAAGTCGTAGCAGATGATCATGGATATTGAGACGATTAATTGCAACAGCATCATCCTCTGTTGTTATTGAGAGTTCTACAAGACTTCTATCTTCCCTAAACAAAGATACTGCAATACAAGGGGATAAGCACAATCTTTTCATCTGTATAGGCAATTTTTTTTTTTCTGAGGTAGCAAAGTGTCGTTTAGCTGTTAGAGCAGCTGAGAAGATGCTAGATTCATTTCTTCCCGTCTTCTAGAAGCAGCTAAAATTTCCAGACTTAGAGTATTTGAGCGTCTCTGGAATTACTCATTTGACAGAGCTTCCATCTGCTACAAGAATACCTCCCAATTGAATCAAAGTCATATGGAAAAGGTAAAATGGTACAAAGAGTGTCGCAAGTCAGGTGGCTGCTTTATGGACCGAGAGTTAATTATAGTTTATTAACTTATTAGAAATTCAAAATTGAGTCCGCTTAAAACAATATTATGGATGAACATATTAAAATCCACGTAGACAGGAGGGGATTCAAAAGGTCACAAAGATTTCAAGAAACCGTTACATAAAAGAAACGGTTATGGAAACCAAAAAGGCTCATTGAGGGAACCTAAAAATATGTAATCTGAAAAACATTTATGGGGTCCGATTTTTGGTCTGTCCAGGAGATTGAGATGAGGAACAATAAAGTTTTGTAGTTTTGATGATCTTGCTGTAGATGTTTATTGTCTATGTGCAATCAATTATGAATGAAATACTAATGTTTATGAATGAGTCTGTGAACTTTGATAAGCATTTGAATATTCCTTCCCTGTGAGGATGTGCTGTTCTTTGGTATTTTGTTCATTTATCTTCAGTGAATATTGGAATTGCAGTGAGTCGAGTCAGCAAACTTTTGATAATCTGATCTATGAGTCATGATATTGATTGTCTGCCAGTTTAATTTTCAGCATCAGTTAGTAGTTTTAAATCATTTTCAATCAACAGCTATTTCATGGTTATGGATAGGTGTTAGTCTACCTTTTCTGCTTTCTGGTTAAAAGCATACCCATTTTCATTATATTCGAAAAATCAAATTTATATCATATGAGGGAGCTGCCCCTCTAAATGTAGAGGATAATTGTTACTCCATAACAATTTATCCATTTGTTGGTGCATATTGTCGCTGCCTGTTGGGCGAGTCTATTTGATTATTTACAGTGACAAAACTATTTACCAACACCTACAAAATAATAAATTTGAACAAAGTCAATCGAGTGGGGTTGGTCGAGTGCAAGGCCAAATGGTTACCATTGTGAAGGTGAGGGTTTAAAATCCACCAGGGCAAGATCCCCATGTTAAAAGTGGCGACCCATGCATGACCCACTGGGTAATAAGGGACATACCACAAAATCTAGCTGGTGTCCTCAATCATCAGAATGGAACCAGGACATGTCGATTCCCAGAGCAGAATTGTAGTCCATTAGTCTCCAGGTATCTTAGCAGAAGAAAGTGTGAGCAAGATTAAGTAATTTTCTTTTTTCTTTTAAACTGAGGTTCTTGTAAAATTCAATATTATGTTGTCAATTTTGCTATTAAATTTTCTTCACTTTTATTGAGGCAGGTTATATGATCCTCAAAGTTTTGTTAGCCTTTTGCTATGACCCTTTTTTGCTATGGCAGTCAAGACTGCAAGCCCTTATCGTTTTTCTGTTTCCAAGTTATGAACTACAAACCTATTCATTGAAATGGGTATTGATAAAAACATCAATTTGATGGCAAATAAATTTGTATTTTCTAAGACCATATTAGAAACAGTGGATGCATATATATATTTGGAGGCGTCAATGTAATCCCAAACAAATTTTCCAATATGAATATTGGAAAGAAGAAAAAACGCTGAATGACCGACTTAGTTACACCAGTTTAGAATACTCATGACTTTGAAATCGATGGAAACGTGTATGCAAAGAAAAGACAATTAAGGGAGAGCGAAAATGCCTGCATTGGTATTTTCAAAGTTTTGATGATTGTCAGTGTTTGGATGATTTCATATATCGCTGTTGATTCCAAACAATTCTGTACAAATCCCATGAAAAGTTTAATTATATATAGATTCGTAAGTGTCAAAGGTATTTGAGGTGTATAGGCTCAACACCACAAATGCTTTTGTTAGAAACCATGATCAGAGAATTGTTTCAAAGTGGGAAATTCTGATTGTTTAACTAATTGTAGTGTAAGTCTAGAAATACTCTTAAACCAGGTAGAAAAGACACTTCAGGTTTAGAAATATTAGTATAACCACAACTAATGACTGGGATATTAGATAGTATAATGCTCTATAAAGCTTAGAAAATTGAATAAATTTGGACCACGCCCCGAGTATAAGGGAGATGCTTTGGATCGGGAATATGATAGCATCATATGTGATACAATACGTGAAGTGGAGATAGGGAAAAGAGTGGGAATTGAGATGTAGAATCGTCCAATCTATTAGTGCTGTGTATAAGGGAGATGCTTTGAATCGGGAATATGATAGCATAATATGTGATACAATACGTGAAGTGGAGATAGGGAAAAGACTGTGAATTGAGATGTAGAATCGTCCAATCTATTAGTGCTGTGTAACCAGATGAAGAAAGTGGGAAACAGCTTGTAGAATCTATCTGGTAATGACGTAACCAAACAGTCAACCTGGCTGTGTAAACAAAAGATCCTTGGATAACAAATTTGTGGAAAGAACATCATGATGGCTGTTGTAATAGCAATATAACTTTGTAAAAGCCGGACAGACATAAGTACTACCAAAATTAATATTTATGTTCCACTAAGTTTTGGGGACTCGGGTAATAGGAAATAGGTGGCGAGGCATTTTTGGGACAGTAGTAGATGGGAGCTACTTTTTGCAGAGATGACAGGTATGGCAAAAAGAGATTTTAAAATATAGGAAATTTCAAACATTCATATGATAAGACATTCACAATATTCATTAAATAGGCGGTGAGGCATTTTTGGGACAGTAGAAGATGGGAGCTACTTTTTGTAGAGATGACAGGGATGGCAAAAAGAGATTTTAAAATATAGGAAATTTAACATTCATATGATAAGACATTCACAATATTCATTAAATAGTGATATAACTTTCTAAAAGCTGGATAGACAATAAATAGTGATATAGCTTTCTAAAAGCTGGATGGACAAGACCACTATCAAAATTATCTATGTTCCACTAAGTTTTTGGTTGGGGCAATAAGAAATAGGTGGGGACTCATTTCTGGGACAGTAGTAGATGGGAGGTCTTTTATGAAGAGATGACAGGGGATGGCAATTTAAAAAATGGGAAACTTTAAAATATATGAAATTCCAATAATTCATATGAGAAGGCATTCACTATATTCATTATATAATCATATTATGAAACATTTGAATTGAATTGAGAATTCATATCAATTGACATATAAACTAGCAAAATTTTAGTAATTAATTGTTTTTCATTACCAATGTGCACATGTAACAAGTTGAAAAGGTTGAAAGGCCACAACTACAAAATGACACAGTTTAGGCGACCAACTTAATTGCTGCTATGCCTCCATATATCTTTTTCAAAATTAAATTCAATGACTAATGTGCACATATAAAAAGATGAAAAGGCGGAAAGCCTACAGCTACAAAATGACACAATTTAGACAATTAAATTTGCTGCTGCTATGCTTCTATTTATCTTCATCAAAATTAAAAACAAAGTTTGGATTTGAGTCATTGTCAATATGAGGGATTGTCTCATCCAATAGAACCCCAATCAATCCTTACCATGTCGTCTCATCAATCTATGTGGCATCTTTAGGATCAACATTTCTTTGTGCAATTGGAAGTTGTTGATACTCGAGTCACAAGGCACTATGCACAACCACCTTCTCTGTTTGTAGACCAACTCCTCTTTGCAACAAATAAATGAATGATATGTGAAAGAGGTGAGTGGCAAGCATCCTCAACTTTGTTGCATCCTTGCCATGCCATGACCACCATTTGATAAGGTTGCTTTGAGCTAATATAGCTCTATCTATCTATATTTGGTTTACTAAATGTTGGATGCATAAAGGGTAGCCACTATGTTCAACTTAAAGTTGTTTCAATACTATACATCTTTTGAAGGGCCATCATGAGCCTTTCTTTAATCTCTTTATCATTAGAACTAGGCAATCTTCTAGCCCTTGGTGCATACAATTTGGGATTTAAAACAAAGTTGTCGTATGAAGCAAGGGTTCAAGTTTTTTTGTCGTTGTGTCGTAATAGGCTTGATATGCTCCTTGTATAATCCCAAATCAAGATTCTTGCTATGAACTGTGTATTTCTTCTGTCCAAGCATATTGCCAAATACATAGCTACAAGACTTGTCAAAACTCACTAGAATTAGTGAGCCTTGAGGTAAAGCAAAGTTAAACAACCCCCAAGGATTGAGACTTGATTTTTGAAGAGTTTGGTTAGAACCATGAAATTTACTAGACTTGTTGAGTCTCAAGCCTCAGACTTGGCCATTAATTGAAAATTAAAAAGATAAAAAATAATAATTCATGAAAATAAAAAGAAGAAAAATAATTTAACCAAACAAAAAAATCTGAAACCTTAAAAAGAACTTACATCACTTCTAAAAGATTTATAATTCAAAAATTACTAGACTTGTTGAGTCTCAAGCCTAAGACTTGCCATTAATTGAAAATTAAAAAGATTAAAAATAATAATTTATGAAAATAAAAAGTAGAAAAATAATTTAACTAAACAAAAAAAATCTGAAACCTTAAAAAGAACTTACATCACTTCTAAAAGATTTATAATTTAAAAGTAAAAATTATTTATTTTGAACTATCTATATGTAAGTTAGAAAAATTGTATTCATGTTTATGTTAAAAATGAAAAAAAAAAATAAAAATTTATTAAGTGATAAAATTCAGAAAAATCATATTAAAATCTATATAATATTTTGAATTTTTTTATAACTTATACTAATATTAAATCTTAAAAGCTAATTAAAATTAAATAAAAAAAATTAATATTAATAATTTTGAAGTAATTGTAAAACCTTAATTTAAATATAAAAAAATTAATATTAATAATTTTGAAGTAATTGTAAAACCTTAATTTTCTTTTAGTAAAGTTTAATAAAATATTATAACCTATTATGAATGTTAATATTACTAATATAAATATTAAATATACTTTATATTTAAAACTTTAAATCTTAATTCATACAAAATTAATTAAAACTTTGACGCACATAAATGGGTTTCTACCTTAGAATTTCATCCGCCGGAGACTGCTGGATGCTCCGATCCGAACAACACAAATGGCATAGGTTGCCTTGTGGCGAAGTAACTACTCATTGCAGCTTATATATCACTGCAGGGTCTAATGGACTCCACTGCCGCTGAAGCCTGACGCAGAAGTCAAAACTATGACACTTGCCCTAGCCGTTATGTATAAACAGACAAGATTTAATAAACTTCACCTCATTCGTGTATCATTCAGTCATTTGGTCCCATTGATAAAAGGATAAAGATTTTGAATGTGGGATCTTTGAATAATCTGTTCGAAGAAGAAAGCAAAACAAAAATTGCAACTTAGGATCTAAAAGCAAAAGGGATATCAAGTAGGTAACATGTGAGTGGTCTGTTTGTTTGGGCTTTTGTGCTTTAGCAGTGTGGTTAGTTATCTGATGTCTCATAAGTTTTTTGGCTTCGTAGATGTTATTAAAAACCTTCATTCATTCATTCATCTGCCTATCATTTCAGGCACAACAAAAGCTGGAAGGAGATGCAGTGCATGTGAAGAAAAATGAATATCTTGTTTTTTAAAAAAATTTGTGAATTCATACAGCCATATTGGAAGATGAACTTAAAAATTTGTGCATTCATACAGCCATATTGGAAGATGAAGTTTGTCTGTTCGCTGGATTTCAAAAAAATCAACAAACGCTGTCAGTTGATCCAAATTTATCATTTGCATTTTACATCATCTCACCCTATTAGATCTAGGGTCAATACTAGCTTTACCACAAAGCTTGATTACATAATGTTTGAATGATGATACCTGGTTTTGTTGTACAATTATTAGCATCATTTATTAATGCCTTTTTTATTATCTATATACATTTAGAAATCTTATTGGATGTTATTTGGTGTGTCTCCAAGTTTCATCAAAATACTTTATCTTCTATGACTATCTCATCTTGATGATAGATTATGAAACATAATCTAAATCATTGATAAAGAAAATAAGTTTACATAATCTATTTTAAAAATTATACAAATTATCATGAAATTTTTTCTTTCGAACTCTATAAATTAAAACAAGATATTAGTGAACTCTATAAATTAAAACAAGATATTAGTAAAAGCAAATCATCATATTACTTGTGAAGTATTTTACAAATGAACTCTCAAGATAAAACTTCAAACTGTCTTGGAAGAAACCTATACTCCCAGCATACACACAAAGGGCTTTAAGGATCGAACCTTGGGTTATTCTCATGGCAAAACCCCACCTCAATGATCAGACCACAGCCTGACAGACCTTTATGCTCAACTCTCAACAACCATTTTTCAAAACTAAAAACATCATGATTAAAATATAACACATAGTAGGAATGGTCTAGAGCATCTAAGGTCCATAATGGAATACAGTAACATTGTATCCAATAACGGCATTTGGGCCTTGAATGGAGTGGGTATGGGCAAAGGCATACCCTCTGGCCATACGAAAGTGCCCACTCCCTCCCACAACTGGAAGCTCCCTCTGATCTCTCATTACCGTGTTCTTACCCACAATACTCAATGAACTGCCTCGGTACTTTCCAGTATCTATAGAGTAAGTGAGAGCCATTAGCAGACTGAATTCTCCCAGAGATGACATGGCATACATCCCCTGTGCTCTGCCCAACACCCTTGAACGGGGATTGGGAGTCTCAGTAAGAGGGTCATCAATAATATACAATGGACCAAAAAAGGAAGCGCCCGAAGAGTAATTCATAGGCGTCTGTGGTGCCACTTGCACTACTGTGGCATTCTCCCCCCATACTACATCATGCATATAAAACTGCAAATTGGTTACCTTCTCCTTCAACATCAATTTATGATTCCCAGCATTCGCATCCACAAAGTTGAAGCAGAACCAGATGACTACTATTGTCATCAAAATACCCATTAAACTAATCTTCCCCATGCTGTTGTTTAAGGCAGATTTATCCCACAGACACAAGACCAAAACAACATTAAAGACCAATAACAAGGCTGTGCAAAGCCTAATACAATTCGTCCCTCTTTATAGGAGTAAGGGCTTCACAGCTCAGGCTTACATGTGCTCTACCAGTCAACAATACATAAGAAAATGTGCACATACTTTTCCTGTTCTATACGATTTGGAAAATAGCAGACTAGACTGGCATTTTCGTATAGTTTTCCTCTTTATGTGAATTGATATGATCACCTAGACTTTATAATACTATCATCTGCTTGGAGGAAGTTTCTTCGTTGTCACAGTAAATATGACGCGTGGAAAATCATTACCCGATTCCCAGCTTGACAAACGCGAGGACAATAGTTGGGTCGGAAAATCAACACGTTTCATTGACAAGCTTGTGTACTATAAAGATTGTGTAAAGATTCCCACCTTGAGATTCTCACCTTGACCAGCCCTTTCCGCGTGGCCCGAGTCCAGCGGGTCTCCAGCCTTTTCCTCACTCACACAATCCACCTCCATTATTGTGTCTTTTAAAGCCATTACAGCTCTTTGAAGGTAGGTCCATCATGATCAATGCCTACGTCAGTCAGTTCAAAATTGATTCGTTAATGTGGGCTCAAACTTTTTTTTTGGGGACGGGGAGTTTTTTCAAATACAAATAATTTGAAGCCCTGGAAGTTTCTGGTTTCTCCTCCCAGCTAGACGATGGGTTTAGTTGCACTTCGGGCCAAAATCTCAGAAGTAATTTTCTATTGTTATGATACTTGGCTATTTAAACTTTTTCAAATTATATGTGCGTGGGGGATATTTCTATAGAAAATTTGGTATTCTATCTAAACTTTTCTCTTCCTTTGATATATTAAAAGAATATTGTATTTTATATGTAAAAAAGTTAAATATAATCATATGACAATCAAATCTAGGTCATAGTCACTCGCATTCATATTTAAAATTTGTTTTTTTTGGGAACCACCATTCAGTTGTGAAGTGTTTACTTGAAAAGAATATGTTTATCAGTATATAATTGTAAAGGAGAAGATATTGTTTTTTTTTTTTGTAAAGGAGAAGATATATTATGTGTGAATGTTTCCAATGCCTAGTCTTTATATTTAATTAGATTTTTTGTGTACTTAATAACCTTAAACTTGTATTTCTTTTTGTGTTATACTAATTACTTAATTTAACACATTCTTGATTTAATTCCTAGCTCATTTCATTGATAGGGCGACTTTTGCAATTTTTCCCTCATATTGGATTGCAATTGCAACCTCATTTGTTTGTTTTAAAATTCTAATGCAACCATTTCCCATGTGTTCTCTTCTAGAATATCATAATTACCTGTTGGCCAACATGTCAAAAGTTTTGAATTAAGTGTTTAAGGCTTGTATTTAAAGACATAATTTTAGTTCAATCTAATCATAAGACAATTAGGACAATGCATTTCATTTAAATCACATCAATCATTATCATCCACATTAAAGAATATTAGTCACCATATCAATTGTAGATTCAATTATTACATTCTACTTAGTCTACATTTAACACCTTTATTTATTTCTCTTTTTTTGGTGTTGTTGAACCAATCCATGTCTTTAATATGAACAAGGAAGGCTTAAACACTCTTCCTTTAGTCACAAGTGAATATCTTCTATAGGTATTAAAGGTCTATCTATGCCCAAGGCAAAATCACATCATCTAGACTAGGCTAAGGGCACACTCTTGTCTTAGACCTTTGAATTCTTAGATCTTCGTTGTAGCAAGCCTTTGATAGTAGATCTAGTTCCAAATTTTAGTTTATGCCTCTTTGTCACAAATTTATATCATTCAAAGTACACATTGAGTTGATTTCAAGGTAAGTCTTCATTTCTTCTAATTTTATATCAACCCATGCTTATTTTTTGTCTCAACTAATCTATATCTCTTGCTCAATTCTCAACTCTTAATTTAGCCAAGGCTGAAATTTTAGTGATTTATCATGAGTTATTCTGTAGTTATATATTTGTGGGGTGTGTTTTATTTCCTACAATAAAAAACTTATATACATTGTTTTAATCTAAAGGCTAGTATGTAATTTATATTAAGTATTTCTTCTTGTTAGAAGATTAATCTTTACTTGGTAAAGGTTATTCTTTATTTGTAATTATTTATTAACTTGTAGGAATATTCCAAAGGAATCCCTACAAGTCTTTTGTCTTTTTGTCATCTAACACATGTGTGAGGATGGCTTATTTTTTTAATTCCTTTATTAAGGAAAATTTGTAACCACCTCCTTAAGAGGTGACACTTTGCACACACATAGATGAATGGTGGCATTCATAGAGTTGGGAGTTACATTCTAACTCCTTCTCACCTCTACTTATTGAGGTGCCTCTCCTCTCATTCTTCAAGATTCAAGCAAGCAAGCTAAGGCTGAAGCTCTCTCTCTTTGTATTATTTTTTAGGCATTTTGCCTCCATTCATAATATTGGGGTTTTTTCTTGTTTTTTCCCTTAACAAATTCTTGTGTCTCTCTTGCTTTGGTGGTGCTTGGTTTGGCTACTTCAATCTTATTTGGTAATCTCTTTCCTTCAAACAATTGCTCTTTATTAGTACTTTCCATTGCTCTTTTCTATTTCCTTTCATGGTATCAGAGCTTGGTATTACTAATATCTTGTGAGCTATATTGTTGAAGGTTTACCAGATTTTTCAGCACACCATTGGAGGCACTCAAAGAGAAAAAGAGAAGAGCCAAAAGTCTAATCTTGTTTTTTTGTTTGATATATTTTTCTAACCCTTGTGCAGGATTTCTTATCTAAATATTTCTAAGTTTTTCAAATTTCAAATTTGTCCAATATATTTTGCTTGCATGCTTTATTTATTTATTTTTGCATAAAAATTTAAAAATCCATTTTTTTTGCATGTTCAAATTTTTGTAAAAAATCAAATTTTTTTAGGGGCTCTAACTCTAGTTCAGAAATTATTTTTAGGAAACAAAAGCTAATCTGCTTTATTTTTTTGCAAATCTGTATATTAGCTCTGTAAAAAAATCCATTATAATTTGCATGCATGTTGATTTTTTTTGTAGTTTTTTAGAAACCCTCAAATAAAGGATTATAGTTCAGTCTTTTTTAATTTTTTTTTTTTAATTTCTGTATGTTATAATGTGCATGTTCAAATTTCTGTAAAAACAATCAATTTTTGTAAATATTTTTTTTTGTTAGGGATCTAACCCTAGTTCCAATTTTTTTTTTAAAAAAGGCTAATCTGTTTTTTGCAAATCTCCAAAAAAAACAAAATCTCTATATTCTGCATATTTGCATCTTTGCATGTTCGAATTTCTGTAAAAAAAATCATTTTTTTAAGCTCTAACCCTAGTTTAGAGATCTTTTCAAATAAATCAAATAAATCCTTCTTTTTCAAACTTGACACCTTCTTACAAAAGTTTTTTTAAAAAATAACAAATAAATATGTAAAACCCAAATTTTTATGTATACAATAAATAATAAATTCAAATAAAAAACTGTTGGAGCCCTTGCCCCTCTGCTATTTGAACCATGGCTTTTTGTTGTAATCTCGACCCTTGAAAAAGCTGCTAAAATATCCCCTCTGGCCTGCTGCTTCGTCTTTCAATTTTATTTATTTTTAAATCTCTACAATCTATTCATATCTATATACTAAATCTGTAATTTTTTTATAAAAAATAAATATTTTTTTTAAAATCCAATCGATATTGATATTATTTAATTATATATCTTTTTAGATTGATTATTTTACAAATATAAGATATTTATTTTTTCTCTAACTAAAAGGAGATTGTTTTTAATCAAAAGTGGTATTTTTTTTGTAAGCAAATATTTACAATACTTATTATTTTTCTCATAAAGTTGTGATTTTTTATTTTTGGCAATCATGTCAACTTTAATTCCTGAAATTAAATTAAATTCTTCTATCATTCTTGGAAAACTCATATATGCTTTATTTTTCGGTTTAAACATCTTTTAGATGTAGCTACAGATCCTAAATCTAAACCAGGTTCATCTGCATCCAAAGATGAAATCGAAAAATGGAATCTCAAAAATGAAGAATCCCTTGGCCTCATAGGTATCTCCATGTCACCCGAACTTTATGTTCACATTGGGACATGTACAACTGCCTATGAAGCATGGGACAAACTCAAAACAATTTATGATAGTACAAATGAATCAAGAAAAATTCAAATTCAAGATCAACTTGAAGATTTGAGGTATTCTGATTTTAAATCTATGGATGAATTTTTATTAAAATTTGATGCTTTGAATAGTCAATTGGATGGTTTAGGAGTTAAATTAGATAATCTTAGATTAATTCATCTTATTCTTAAAAAGTGTCTTCCTAGACAATTTCAGCAATTCATTACTAATATTCATGCTCAATTAGCTATTCCTTCTTTAGCTACTCAATTAACTTATGATATTTTTTGTGATTTATTAAGACAAGAAGAGGCTAAGTTAATTCAGTTTGGTACTCTTAAGTCTAATGAACATGCTTTCTTGTCTAAGCATAAGCAAAATTTTAAACCTCATTCTAAACAATAACATTATAATTCCAAACCTCATTATAATAATGGCAATGATCCTAGAGAGTTTAACTCTTCTAAGAGACCACATTGCACTTATTGCAATAAGGATGGTCATGGGCAAAACACTTGTTTTAAAAAGAAAAATGAGAAAAAGCCAATGAATCAAAATAATCAACAATTTCATAACAATGGTAATCAATCTAGACGTGCTTTTACATGTAGTTTGAATGTTTCTAAACCTTTTTGAATGGGTTATTGATTTAGGTGCATCTCATCATGTTGCTTCACATAATTTTTTTTTAAATAACTTCACAAGTACTTTATTATTGGACTTGATCAACCCAATAATAGTGTACTTGTTTTACTCAATTATATTTGGAATATGAAAAGGGGATATTCATGTAGTCATGAATGCATGAATATCGTCTTAAATGACTTATTTATACTTAATAATACTTCACTTCATAATATGCAATTCCCATTATTCCATCATAATTTTTATTTATTTTTAATATTAATTTTCATAACTTAAGGTGGCTTGATTTGTGGCTTTTCATCTATTACAATATTTAAAACAAATCTAGTGTTTCCTTCTCAACTACAATTATGTTGTTTTGAAAAAGGGAATTTGATATTTTATTGTGTCTCATTAATCTGATATTGTGCATTATTGGTCAATTTGCCTTCTTGATGGATTTATTCCATCTATATATGTTTTGCAAGTTAATCACTTTATCAAGTCTCAATGGAGCCTTTACATATATTTTTTGTGCTAGTCACATTTGCAGTAATGTTGCATAGGGAGCCCTATCTATAATGAATCATATATTTTATCAAGTCTCATTGGAGTTTTTTTTGGGACCCATGGAAAATATTTCCATCCACTTTGATGGTATGCACTTATTTTTTTTATGAACTTAGATCTATTTTCTAAATTGATGGGGATCAAGTTCTTGAAACCTTTATGTTTCATTATTTTATTGAAGGCAATATGGTTTTTTTAAAACCATCTTTAGGACTAATTTTCAAAGTCTTTTATTATTAATCTTGACACAATTTCCCTTTACATTACAACAAATGATGTAGTGAGAGGAAACCTAGAACTATTATTGCTATGTCTAGATATATTGACATTTTATAATTTGGGCTATGCTTTCTTTCTATCTCATGGTTTCATTAGAAGTAAAAATGGTCCAAATTTATATATTAAACATAGTGAAAATGATAATGTGATTATTATTTTAATGATTTAATTATCACTTCTAGTTCTAACTTTTTGATTAGTGATGTTAAGTCTCAACTCAATCAACAATTTCAAATGAGTAATTTGGGCCTATTACATTATTTTGGGTATGCAAATTTGGCAAACACCTAAAGTGTTGGATTGGTTTCTAGCTTTATGTCTAAACCACAACAAACTCATTTTAAAGTTGCAAAAAGAATTTTAAGATATGTTAAAGGCACTCTTAATCTTGGTCTCTTTTATGATGCAAATTATGATTTTTCTTTTAAAGGTTATACTAATTCAGATTTAAAAGGTGATCCCAATAATGGGAGATCCACTTGTGGTTATTGTTTCTTTGTTGGATCAGGTGCAATCTCATGGAATAGTAAGAAACAACAATCTACTTCTCTTTGTTCTACAGAAGCTGAATATAAAGGTTGTACAAATGCATCTAAAGAGGCATTATGGTTAAGAAGATTACTTGAAGACTTGGGTCTACCTCAAAAGGATCCTACTCCTTTATCTTGTGATAATCAAAGTGCTATTGCTTTGGCAAAGAATCCAATTTTTTCATGCAAGGACCAAGCACATTTCTCTTCAATATCACTTCATTATAGAGCAAATTGAAGACAAGAAAATTTCTCTTTTGTATTGTAAAGGTGAAGATCAAGTTGCAAATATTCTCAACAAAGCTCTTTGTAAAGATAAATTTCTCTTTCATTGTAAAAATCTTGGATTACAACCCATTGAAGGGTTTGATGTAACCTCCCCAAGTAAAGCTTAAGGGGGGATGTTAGAAGATTAATCTTTACTTGGTAAAGGTTATTCTTTATTTGTAATTATTTATTAACTTGTAGGAATATTCCAAAGGAATCCCTACAAGTCTTTTGTCTTTTTGTCATCTCACACATGTGTGAGGATGGCTTATTTTTTTAATTCCTTTATTAAGGAATATTTGTAACCACCTCCTTAAGAGGTGACACTTTGCACACACATAGATGAATGGTGGAATTCATAGAGTTGGGAGTTACATTCTAACTCCTTCTTCTCACCTCTACTTATTGAGGTACCTCTCCTCTCATTCTTCAAGATTCAAGCAAGCAAGCTAAGGCTGAAGCTCTCTCTCTTTGTATTATTTTTTAGGCATTTTTCCTCCATTCATAATATTGGGGTTTTTTCTTGTTTTTTCCCCTTAACAAATTCTTGTGTCTCTCTTGCTTTGGTGGTGCTTGGTTTGGCTACTTCAATTTATTTGGTAATCTCTTTCCTTCAAACAATTGCTCTTTATTAGTACTTTCCATTGCTCTTTTCTATTTCCTTTCACTTCTGTATTAAGACACTTTTTTAGTGTGGACATATTTTAAACATTCATAAAGATATTACAATTTCATTTCATTTTAAACGAAGAAAATATAGAATATATATTTTTGCTTCCTTACTTCATTGTTTGTAATTTTACCAACTAGTAAAGTCTTAGGATTATACTAATGTTGGCC
Source organism: Sequoia sempervirens (assembly GCA_007258455.2). NCBI lineage: Eukaryota > Viridiplantae > Streptophyta > Pinopsida > Cupressales > Cupressaceae > Sequoia > Sequoia sempervirens. The sequence goes on from VDFB02345343.1 coordinate 84,164, forward strand.
TAGGTTTGAGTCATGACTTGATTCCCAAGTACCTAATTATAGAGGTGAAAAGTGCATCACTCACACTTTTCCCTATATCTTACACAACTTTTTGTGGGTGTTCTAAGTGTATAGTCCTAACACATGATTTTTTTTGAGTTGGAACTCAATGGACCAACATTCAATTTCCTACTTAAAAGCACCATTTTATCTCTACTTAGAAAGGTCACAACTTTAAGATCAATGTTTTCTCTTCCTAGTTTAGGGCTACAAGTGTTATATCCTTATTTTTCAAATTCAAATTTAATTGTGGCCCTAAGTTGACTTGGCCCAATACTATTATTACTTGTGGACTTATGCCAAAAAGTTCAAATTGTCCATTAAGACTTGTATAAAAGGACATCACCCCTAGGTCATTTTAGTCATTTCTTATGACAAGGATACTCTACCCACATATACTGTCACTTAAAAAATGATCATTCAATTGTCACACCTTGTTTTGCATTAGTTACATTAGCTCTTATGTCAACAAATATCAAAACCCTAGTTCTTGCACTAGATTTATCATTTAGCATATTGCACTTTATTGCATTGTTTCAAGCACTTAACATCATTGTACCACATCATTGTTAGCTACTTACTCACCTTTTGCTTGGTGTCTTCCAACTTATTAAAAACTTGTTGAATTGATTAATGAGGGTTGACTACAATTAAGGAAGTCTCAAGGATTTCGTATTTCCATAACAAGTCTTATGGTGATTTTTAGACCCATCAATTTTCCATTTGGAGGTATAAACATCAACAAACTTTTGAAGACCTCAAAACCCAAACTTGTCAAGGGTCATGATCATAGCTTTAGGTTCATGACCACATTTAGGAGGTTCATGACCACATTTAGGAGGTTCACAACCACATTTGTAGCCTTGATCTAGGTCTTCACATAGATTTAAATTTCACCATATCAAATCAATGTTCTCGTCTCTAATATCAAGGCACATTTATTTGTCATTATATTTATGTTCAATACCAAACCCAAGTATATGCATATTTATCTAAATTAAAATTTGAATTATTTACTAGATTATTACATGTATTAACCTAAATATTTTGATGTTCTCTTTTCTTGTGTTCACTAAAAATATTCACTTAACCAAGATGTATACCATTATCATAGTCTTCAAATAACAAATGAAATAATATTTGTACAATTTTGTAGATCTTATGGGATAATGTTGTATAATGTTAGGATATATTATATTAGTTTTGATGTGTTTTATAGGGACCATATTTTTTAGCATGAACAAGTTTTAGATGAAGGTATAGGTGCAAAAGAGAAAATCTTGTAGTTCAAAAGTAATAGAAGATGAAGTTACACCACTTAGGCTAGGTCACATAGGTGATGTAGTTCCATAACCAAACCACATGTGGATTTGTTCCAAGAACCAAAATCTTAAAACATCTATGTTAATCTCATTCTTTATTCCATTACCAAATCTAGGTGGAGAAACCCTTGTGAGAAAAAAGCTCCACCATCAAAGATAGCCATGCTTGTATTAATCTCAACAAAGAATATACACCAATATGATCACTTGTCCCTCTAATAGTAAATTGGAAACACAAGAGTACTTGTAAAAGAGTTTTGGGAATTGGTATCTCAACCTTATGTCCTATTTTTAGGAGTAATTTTTGTGTTGAGAAATAAAAATAAAGCAACTCCTATTTTTTTAGGAAGTAGGACCCACTTGGAAGTTTCCTATTTTGTAGGGGGTATGTTGATTGGTCAACCGATGTCATGGGAGAGTGCCACTTGTCACATGGGCGCTCAACTTGGGCAAAGGAATTTATAAAATTCCTAGGAGGAGCGCTTCAATGCCAAGTGTTAGTGTGATGAGTTTCAGGATTGACATGTTGGCATATTCCTTTGTATGAGGACAAAGAGCAAGGAAAGGTGACACTTGTCACCTAGGCACTCACTTGGGATGAGAAGTTTGTAAAAACTTCGCAAAGGTGCACCATGATGCCATGTGGCATTAGTTTGACTTGTTGACTAAGGCTCAACAGGAAAAGTTTCTTTGTGAAGACTTAGTTGTCACTCAGAGTGACTAAGAGTTGTGGGTGAGTTCTTTTTTGCCAAAAAATGTGATTTTCTCTATGGGACGCCTAGCATGTGAAGTTGCTTGATTTTTGGAGCTACAAGTTTTGCATGTGCTTGCATGTTGCATGTTGGTGCATGTACGTGCATGTTTGACAAGTTGCTATTTGAGTCTATTGGGACTCATGCATGCTGTTGATTTTCAGTTTGCATGCATGTAGAGACTAGGAGATCAACACATGGAAAAAATCAACACCCTTGTATGAGAAGGATACATATTCATGCTTTAGTGCATTTGTAGTTGTAATGTGATTGTAATATCTATATGTTGTTATGCTATCATAATCACTCTAGATTTGTATCATAGTGAAATTGCACCTACAAGAGCATAGACTCTGAGCATTGTATGTAATTTCCATATTACAGTAATACAATTGATTTGTCCTTTGGTGTGTGGGTTTTTTCTTGAAAGGGTTTTCCCATGTAAAATTCTATGTTATGTGTTTTATGCTTAAAATCTGAAAATTAAATTAATGCATGTGTGTTAAAGAAACTGTAATAGAATAAAGATTTGAAAAAAAGTTTTTGCAGCCTCTCTTGATTGATTTGCATTAGGGAAGCATTTCCTATACCCAACTTTCCTTTCATTTGGTATCAAAGCCTGACCAAATTTTCTATCCTTGGTGGGTTATAAGGGTTTTTTGTGTATATCTTGATTTCGTGGGAGTTTTTGCAAAGAGAACTTTGTAATCTTATTGCAGGTTTAAGATGGTTAGCACATTAGGCATAATACATATAGAAAAATTCAATGGCGACAATTTTGAGTTGTGGAAACTCAAAATGGAGGATATACTCATAGACCGAGATCTATGGGTTGTAGTATCCAATACAAAACCAACAACAACCACCCAAGCTGATTGGGATTTAACAAATAAAAAAGCCAAGGGTTTGATAAGACTCTGTCAGGTTGATTATGTGCTCCAGAATGTCCATGAGGAGAAGACTGCAACTAGTCTTTGGAAGAAGCTTGGTGAAATTTATCAAGGGAAATCCTTGGTGAATACTTAGCTTTTCCTGAGAAAGTAGTTTTACTCTTTGAGGATGGAGGAAGGAGGATCAGTTGCTGACCACTTGAATGCATTCAATATGCTAGTGGCTCAATTGGGTCTTGTTGGTGTGAAGATTGATGATGAGGATTGTTGCATGTTATTGCTTTGTTCTTTGCTGGACTCATGGGACTAGCTGGTGATGGATATTGGAAGCAAAAATATCACCTTCAAGATGGAAGATGTGGTTGCTTCACTGTTGTCTGAAGAGATGTGGAGGAAGTCTTCTGAGATGACCAAGGATGCCCTTGCTGTTTATGGAAGATCAAAGGAGAAAGACAAGAAAAATGACAAGAAGTCTAAGTCCAAGTCGTTGGGGAGATCTAAGTCTCCTGGCAAAAAGTCCAAGGCTAAATGCCAGAACTACAGTAAACTCAAACATTTTCAAAAGGATTGTAAGGAGAAGAAGAAAAAGAAAAATGTCTTTCTCTAATTCTTAATATGATAAATCCTCTCAGGATGATGCAAATGCGTTTGTTGCAGCCTTGGCAATGCATGCATCGGAAGATGCGTGGTTGATTGACTTAGGTGCCTCTTTCCACATGACCTCTCACAAAGGTTGGTTCTCAAAGTATGAAGAGTATGACAGTGGGAAGGTGTATCTGGGTGATGAATCTCACCTGAATATTGTTGGTTATGGAAGAGTTAGGATTCAATTCCATGATGGTAGGGTGAGGGGGATTGATGGTGTTCTGCATATCCTTGGTTTGGCATGAAACCCACTCTTAGTGTGTAAGCTGGGTGATGTGGGAGTGCAAGTTGTTTTCTCAAGTAGTGGATGCAAGATGACTAGAGGTGCTATGGTGCTTGCTAAGAGTGTTCGGATTGGCACTCTGTATAAGCTAGATGCATGCACGGTTCAATGCAATAGTGCTTCTGTGAAGTCCAAGAAAATGGTTTTGGATTCTTCATCCTCACCATCAAATTGAGCAAAGAAGAAGACTATGGTGTCTACATTTGATGGTCATGCTTTCTAGGTACCTAAGGGTGCCAAGGGTGCCAATCCTTTGGAGATGAAACTCCTAGTGGAGAAAACAATGTTGTGGTGCCGAAGGCTTAGCCATATTAGTGAGAAGGGTCTTAGAGCCCTAAAAAATAATAGCCTTGTTGAAGGCCTTGATGATTGTAATCTCGAGTTGAATTTTTGCAAACATTGTATATATGGAAAACAACATCGTGTTTCTTTTTATTTTTGAGAAGACACCTATTGAGGCATGGTCTTGTTGAAGGCCTTGATGATTGTAATCTCGACTTGAATTTTTGCTAATCATGTTGTTAATCTTCTGAAGTTTTGGATTATGTGCATTCTGATGTGTTTGGTCCAGTTAATGTTCCGTTGTTAAATAGATCTATGTACTTTTTCTCATTCATAGACGACTATTCTAGAGAATTTCTGTATTTCCTTACAAGTAAATTTGAATTTTTCAATCGGTTTAAGGAGTTCAAGTCCTTGGTTGAAAACCAAACCAGTAGAAAAATCAAATGCTTGAGGATGGATACATGTGGTGAGTTTTGTTCCATAGAATTCAGTAGGTTCTGTAAGGACCATGGATCGAGAGACACAAGACAACTCCATACACCCCACAACAAAATGGAGTTGCAGAGAGAATAAATAGAATGTTGATGGAGAGGGCTAGGAGTATGCTGAGAGGTGCTAGCCTTGAACAAAAGTTCTAGGCTGAAGCTATTGCTACCACATGTTACCTGATTAGCAGGTCTCCTACTTTGGCTCTTATCGAGAAGACACCTATTGAGGCATGGTCTAGCAAGAAGCCCTCAATGAGACATCTTAGAGTCTTTGGTTGTGAGGCATATGCTCATGTCCCTGATTTGAAGAGATCTAAGTTGGAGAACAAGGTGGTGAAGTGTATCTTCATTGACTATGGAGTGGGTGTGAAAGGGTACAAGATTTGGGATCTAGTTGTACAGAAGGTGCTCTATAGTAGAAGTGTGATATTCTGTGAGTTGAAACCTTCACAAATTGACTTACAGCCAGAGAAGGAAGAGAAAAAGGAGGTAGTTCAAATTCCATCCACTCCTAAAAAGGATGGACTATGCACTCTTGGTGGACCTGATGATGAGAGCTCTAGCAGTTTTGAAATCTCTGAAGAAGAGCCAAAACCTCAACCTCAACAGTTGAGGAGGTCTACACGAGAAAGGTAACAACCAGATAGATTTGGTTACTCTATGTTAGACTCCAGTTGCATATTTGCTTTGATTGCCAACATTGATGAGCCTAGGACAACTAGAGAGTGAAACAAAAGGGAAAGGGAACCCTTTATAGATTTAACACCTTTCCCAAAAAATTTCATGGGGGGTTATGATATGCAATGATCTAATTGTCCTAATGATGCAAATCATCACTTTTATGCAGAAACAACAAATCTAGAATATCATAGAGGAAATTAAACACCAGAAACAAAAGGGGAGGACATTGTGCACTTTTGATATAAATTTCAACAAAAATTGTTGAGACGTTGGTGTCAGGGGTGCCATTGTCCTACTAAGGCTTTTTCAGATTTGTTTTCATAGTCCTCTAATGTCAGATCTGCACTTTCGTTTCTCACTTGCAAACTGTCCAAATCACTTTCAAATATTTCTATAATTGACTTTTCGTGGGTTGTCAAGGACTAGAGTTTCAAATGCAACAATGAGAAAAGTGTCTTCAAACTTCCTTTCAACTTGTAACCTGCACATTCACAAAGAGGGAAAATGTTGTGCCATTTTAGGGTCTTTCCTTAGTCAAACCACATGTTAGTGTTTCCACTTCCATAATGGCAATGCCAATGATAAACCAATAAAGGAAAGGAAGGAAATGATGAATGCACTACTTGTTACAATTCACCACCTTTCAATGGCTTCCTTGAAGGACTGAAGTCACACAAATCACTTCAAGGATCTTGGATATTGCTTGATAGATTTTCTTGAATGCTTGAATGTTTGGATGCTTGGAGACCTACAACAATGTTAGCCCTCACAAAGCAACATGAACACAGATAATATTGGACATGATGTTGGATCTTGAATTGCTGTAATAATGCTTAGAAAATGCTGCTCTTGAATGCTTAATAGTGCTCTTGATCATAAGTTTTCCAATAGTTTTCTAGATTCCTCTTGTTAGATTTGAAATGATGCAATAACTAGGTATTTACTCAATTTCTCAAAAATTAAATCCCGACAACTGACTTTAAGTATTTGAATTTCAAATATAAGTGTCACAATTGACATTTGAATTTGGAGCTAAAATAAGGGGACATAGGCACCCTAGGCACCAGTGTCCCAACCCTATTTTCATAGAGTTTAAAAGTAGGGGACAAATTATTAAATGAGAGCATTTATTTTATGCTTGCAAATTGTCGTAAAATATTTAAAATAAGCTGTGGAATGTGTAATTTAGGAAGTTGAATGCTTAGTTAGGTCCAATACCTCAAAGGGAAGCAAAACATAGTGTGAAATTGTCAAGGGTGACAATTTACGACACTACATTTAGCCCCCACTTTAGTGAGAGTATGAACTTACACTCAAACTCACACTAAAGTAGAGAAGTATATGTCAAGAGGGATCCAATTATACAAATGTTGAAGAGATAGGTGACTAAGGATCAATGATTTTTCCAAGCCCCCAAGATCCAAGATCCCATGACAAACCAACATAGGCACAAAGGAACACACATGTATTATATGCAAGAAGACAAGATACACAAACATATAATGTCAAAGTAAATGCAAAGAAAAAGAAAAAAAGGAGTATGGGATAATAAGTTGTATTATGCTAGTGGCCATACAAAAATGCTTATGACACACAATAGCAAAGTATGATATTTTCTAGGTGAAACATAAACAAGGAAGACACCCAGACTAGTCAACTTCGATATTCACTAGGTGAGCCCCCAAAATAGGTAGCAAAATAAGAAACACACACTAGGTCTACAAGGTGTGCTCATAACCATACCAAGAGTTATACTCCCTGATAACCTTGATAAAGTGCTACAAAAATAATCAAAATTACCAAGTTCAGCCCTTGCGAACAAAGTGATGCCAAATATTGCCACATGGCTAACAAGCTATATTATGCTAGGTTCCATGAAAATAAAATGGTTAAATATGGCTAACAAGCTGTATTATGCTAGGTTCCATAAAAATAAAAGGGTTGCACATGGCTAGCAAGTTGTATTATGCTAGGTTCCATGAAATACAACATAAAAGACAATGCCAAAACCTCAAGGGATGTTGTAATAACATAACCACAAAAGGTAACAATAAAAAATAATCAAAGGAGCTTTGCTTAATACACAAAAATTCACACCTTAGGGAATATCACACTAGATATCACCACCAAGAGAGGACTAGTCGAGGCATAAAATATTAACATCATAGGGAATACTAAACATAGAATTACCACCAAGAGGAATGTGACATGCCAAGAAAAGTCACACTCTTATGAGACATCAAGCCTAATATCACTACAAGGAGAAACTAACATAAATCAAGAAAGCCACACTTTGACAAACAAAGTCACACTTCCTAGGAGATGTATGCTATTCTCACTAAAAAGGGACCATGCAAACAATGAGTAGGGGACCATATGCCCCCCCTTAAAATTTTAGTGTACTTGCTACACTAATGTTTTAAGGAGAAATGGAGGGATCCCAAGAAGGAATACACCTAGGACAAGACTACCTAACCCATTTCCCCTAAGTGTAGAGGCAAAGGTGAGCTTGCATTTATGATATACTACTCCTTGCAAAGTGAAAGATGAATACATAAAGCTATGGATGGTAGTGAGCGTGTTGTGATACTACAACTACCACATGGCAAGGAGCAAAGAGCAATGAATTCTTATTAATTATATGTTCAATTTGATCCCAATAAGGATCAAATTCTCTTAATTTTTTCTGTAAATCACGACAATCATTTGTATGATGTCCAAATATTCTATGATAAGCACAGTAAGGTCCATTATTATCCTTTTGCTTATTAGTTCTTTGCCCAAATTCAGGTGGAAATTTAATTAAACCCAAGTGCAAAAGTGTAGTGAATGCATGCTCAGTCTTGGATTCATGATATAAGAAATGTAATTGCTTGAGAGGATCACATGATTTGTGTTTCTTACTTGGTTGACCAATTGTTTGGCATGAAGGTGGAGGATCAAAGATTTGAGCCATCATGGTGATATAATGACTTTACTAAGGTTTAGGCTATTATGCAATAGGTACCTAAAAATCAGACCATAGATTTAGACAACAAATTTTGAGAAATTTCTGTCACAGGAATTTGAGCCAGAAAAGGCAGGACAAGGGTGCCCGAGGCACCTATGTCCTAGGCATGATTTTACATAACTACAAATTTGTTTGTTATGCTGTTTAAGGTTTCTATGAGTGGTTGTAGATATGTATAATAGTGAATTATTTTTTAAATTTTATTGATTTTAAGATTGTGAATTGTGGAATGCAAACATACAACAATGCTAAAAGCAAATGATAGTTTGAAAATACATAAACAAAATTCAAATAATAGAATGCAACAGAGAACACATAAACAAAGATGTGATGCAAATTTCAAGCACAAAATGCAGGACAAAGGTGCCTAGAGTGCCTATGTTCTAGATAGGGGGTTTGAAAATTCAAAATTTGAGTGTGTTGACTACTGTTTAATGTTCGCAATCCTGTGTGCAAATACTTTTAACAGTGAATATTTTTCTAGATTTTAGTGGTTTTATGAATATGTAAATGAAAAATGCAAAAATGCAAATGTATGAATGTTGAATGGAGAATTTTGAATGCAATTTTTAGATCTAGGATGAACTAATTGACTGATATGAAGTTGCAAGATTTTGAAAATGATCATTTGATGCAAGCTTGAAATAGAACTATGCAATGTTTTAACAATATGCAAGACACCTAAATGAATGCAAATGACACTTTTTATTCTGTTTTCAGATTTAAATGACCTAATGCAACTTATAAATACAATTTTAAATGCAGATCTAAGCTAAAATGACAACAACAAACCCTATCAATGCAATATGAATGAAAGTTTTTGGATTTTTATTGTTTTTAATGACAAAAAAGATGAAAAATGCAACAAAATGATATGCAAAAACTAGATCTAGGGTGAATTTTTAGAAGTTATATAATGTTAATAGGCCAGGTTCACCAAAATGAAACTAATGGGAAAGGGAAACCTTTATAGATTTAACACCTTTCTCAAAATGTTTCAATGTGTGTTATGAGATGTAATGATCTAGTTGTCCTAATGATGCAAATTATCACTTTTATGTAGAAACAACAGATTTGGAATATCATAGAGGAAATCAGACACCAAAAACTTTAAGGGGAGGAAAATGTGTACCTATGATATAAATTTTAGTAGAAATTATTGGGACATTGGTGCCAAGGGTGCCATTGTTCTACTATGGATTTTTTGGATTTGTTTTCACAATCCTTTGATGTTAGATCTATACTTCCTTTTCTTGCTTGCAAACTGTCCAGATCGCTTCCAGATATTTTTGTAATTGAATTTTCACGGATTGTCAAGGACTAGGGTTTCAAATACAACAATCAAAAAAGTGTCTTCAAAATTCCTTTCAACCTGTAACCTGCACATTCACAAAGGGGGAAAATGTTGTGCCATTTTAGGGGCTTTCCTCAGTCAATCCCTGTATTAGTGTTTCCACTTCTGCAATGGCAATGTTAATGATAAATCGATAAAGGAAATGAAGGAAATGATGAATGAACCACTTGTTACAACTCACCACCCTTTAGTGGCTTCCTTGAAGGATTGAAGTCACACACATCACTTCAAGGATTTTGGATCTTTCTTGATAGATTTGCTTAAATGCTTGAATGCTTGGATGCTTGGAGACCTACAATAATGTTAGTCTTCAAAAAGCAACGTGAACACATAAACTTGGACATGATGTTGGATCTTGAATTGCTGTAATAATGCTCAGAAAATGTTACTCTTGAATGCTCAATAGTGCTCTTGATCATAATTTTTCCAATAGTTTTCTAGATTCCTCTTGTTAGATTTGAAATGATGCAATAACTAGGTATTTATTCAATTTCTCAAAAATTAAATCCCAACAACCGACTTTAAGTATTTGAATTTCAAATAATAAAGTGTCATAATTGACATATTTGAATTTGGAGCTAAAATAGGGGACATAGGCACCCTAGGTGCTAGTGTCCCAACCCTATTTTTTGAAAAGTTTAAAAGTTAGGGACAAAGTATTAAATGAGAGAATTTGTTTTATGCTTGCAAATTGTCATAAAATATTGAAAATAAGTCATGGAATGCATAATTTAAGAAGTTGAATGCTTAGTTAGGTCCAATACCTCAAAGGGGAGAAAAAAATAGTGTGAAATTGTCAAGGGTGACAATTTATGATGCTACAAAGAGGCTATGGGTATGCATGAAGCAAATTCCTGGATGGAAGCCATGAATGAAAATATAGCGGCATTGAAAAAGAATGCTACATGGGATCTGGTACCTTTTCCTGAAGGACGTAAACTCGTTGGATGCAAATGGGTGTTCAAGAAGAAAATGGGTCCTGATGGTAGTGTTGAGAAGCATAAAGCATAGTTGCTTGCAAAAGGTTATTCCTAGGTGGAGGGAATAGATTATGAGGAGATTGTCTCTCCTGTTGCTAAGCTGACATCCATTCGATTCTTACTATCACTTGCAACAACTTATGACTTTGAAGTTGAGCAAATGAATCTGAAGAAAAATTTCCTTCATGGTGATTTTGAGGGGGAAATTTATGTCATAGCCTAAAAATTTTGTTGTGAAAAGGAAATAAAATCTGGTATGCAAGTTGAGAAATATTTGTGGTCTGAAACAATCTCCAAGGATGTGGTACTAGAAGTTTGAAACCTATGTGTTTTCTTTGGGATTTCAGAGATCCAAATATGATCATTGTGTCTATTACAAGACTAATAATGCTCACATTCTCATTATTGTCCTATATGTGGATGATATGCTTTTATTGAGAATGACAAAAACATTATTTCAAATTTGAAGTCTCAATTGTCAACATAGTTTGAGATGAAGGATCTAGGTGCAATGAGGTATATTCTAGGGATTGAGATCAAAAGAGATATAGCTAACTTAAAGCTTTGGTTAATCCAGCGAAAGTATGTGAACTATGTGTTGGAGAGATCAACATGACTACTTGGAGACAATTAGTTGTTCTAGTTATGCAGGGGATGAAGCTTTCTGTGGAGGATTTTCCAAAACCTCCTACCGAGATAGAGGACATGACCAGAGTTCCTTATGTAAGTGCTGTTGGAAGTTTGATGTATGCTATGGTCTACACTAGGCTAGAGATTGCCCAAGCAATGGGAGTCCTTAGCGGGTTTATGGCTAATCCTGGACGAGTGTACTGGGATGAAATAAAGAGATTGTCTAGGTACTTGCGAGGTACTTTTGAGTATTCCCTTTGTTTTCATGGCTATCCTACTGGACCTTGACATTCAATGAGCATTCATGGATATGTGGATTTTGATTGGGTGAGTGACATTGATAGTAGGAGATCCATTGGTGGATATGTTTTCACTATGTTTGGTGGTGCTATTAGTTGGATGAGTAAGTGGAAAGTTGTAGTCACTTTGTACACTACCAAAGCAGAGTACATGGTAGCTACTTATGCTTGTAAAGAGACCATTTGTCTTAATAGACTGTGTTCAGATATTGGTTTTGATGTAGGACATATTACTAACTATTGTGACAATGAGAGTGCTATATGTCTAGTGAAAAATTCTACTTTCCATGTGTAACATGCCCCTTGTTCTACATAGTAATTTTCCTATGTTTTACCACAAGTGAATTTAATCTAATGGCTAAACACATAGCAATAATTTTGTTTCTTTTCAAAACAAGATAAAATGCACACATGATAGCAACAAAATATCTTTCTCATTTTATTCAAAGAATTGTACAATATTTGCAAAGAAATGATTTCATAATCTAAATACAAAATACATTTTCCATCTTTCAAAGAAATAGATAAAAGTTACATACATAGTTCATCTGAGCTCCATTGGCACTAGAAATACAAATGATCTAGGAAATACCCTTTCAAATCTAGGCTTGCCAACTGAGAGGAGAAACATCACTCAAGCACTTTTTCGCCACCCATGGACTAACTGCGGTCCCTCGCACATCTACCACATATGGTAAGATGACCCTACCCTTCAATGAAGAGCTTTGGTCTGGAAACCACAAAATACTAGCCTATCCTGAGCTGGTGTTGTGTCCTGCATAACTAGAACTTTACCATACAACTCATCTATGTTCTATGTGTATGCAAATCTAAGACTAGCATGAATTTAAGTAACACAATGAACTAACAGTGTAACTAGTGGTGAATTACACCACTTTGGCCAAAGTATTCATCATCCTTGTTTTGGAATGGTCATCACACACTCATCCACCATTCTAACTCAATTTGTTAAGACCAATTATATTCTACACATAGGTAATACCCTCCATTGGATAATCTACAACCCCAAGAACAACCTATATACACTAATTATTCTATGACTCTTCTACTAGGTTATACATGTGTTTCTATAACCTACCAAATCAAACTAACTTAAGCTATAACGACTCCATTCAATTGAAGATCACAATACTATATATATCTATATTTCCATCCACTCCTTAATGTGGAGTATGTACAATCACTTCAAACAATAGAAAATTCCAATCTATAACAACAAAAGACTTTCAATTCACAAATGTTGAAAACAATCTTTACCTACAAGATTATTACTTTTCCAAACAACAGTCAAGCGAAATATAAACAATTAAAAGACAAACAATGATAAAAAAGTAATATTCAACATGCTTGTAAGTATAAAGCTCCAATTGATCTAGCTGGTTTCCAATCCTAGCCTCCTCAAATCAGCTTGCAACTTGGAAACAAAACACTTCTACAATTCCAAAATTCCCTCACAAATCCCCACAATAAATCTCTTGCAATTTACTCTTAAACTCTCCTTCACAAATCTCAGAAAAATAGAGCAACTTTAGAAAATAACAACGTAGTGAAAATATATGCGTCCCTTTGAGGTAAAGAATTCCTCTATATATACACAAAAATCAACTTCTACAGGCTAGTAGATGAATCAACACTTCTCAACTTGCATGATTCAACTCAGATAGGTATACAAAAGGTTGCAGAATTCAAACTTAATACTTAGAAAAATAGAACAACAGGTCGCTTCATTCAAAGACAACAAGAATACATTTCAGATATGCAAGGTAGATGATCAAACTTAATTCATGCCAACATCTACTTGAATTATTCTCCCATTTACTTTGGTTTCCATTACTAGAAAAAGGTCACAAAATAGACTTCTAATGCAATGCAAATATTCATAATTTGGCACCACACAAACCTCTTACGTGCTTTTGGTGTTTACAGATTTATGAATGAGTCAAAGCCTTTAAATTCATTACATATAACTTTCAATACTATTGACTAAGTCTTATATCTTTTCCATGCGCCTTCCACTATATTGAATTCTATTTGCAAGCATGGACGTAAATCATTATAAATGTCAATAGCGTTGCCTTAATGCGCACTTCATTGCTGCACCATTCACTATATGAAATGCACACTATATACTATGATTTATATAGTATGTGCTTGGATTTTAATAGTATCAATGCTTTATTTATACTAGCACTTGCACCAGAGGGGGTGCAAGGGTTATGCCGATAGAAAAATATAGTGATGTAAGAAGGGGAGTGACGTACAATTTAACACTTGTATAATATTGTTTGTATATTTGTACAAAGTGGATTCAATACATATTTGGAGGTACAGGCAGACACCAGTACCATAACAAATAATTATTTTGGAGATGCAAACACTAGTACCAGAACAAACAGTATTTTAATCTCACAACAAAAAATAGACATTACAAAAATATAATGGGTGTATAACCATCTCTATCAGAGAATAAAGAAGTAAACATACAATGTGTTCATTCCATCTTGTTCGAATTATATAGAAAATATTAGTAATATATAGAGAACACCTTTGGCATGTTTTGCATACTCTGAAATATATACAATTTTGTTTGAATTAAATATAAATTGTTCATAATATATAGAGAACACCTCTAGCATGTTTCACATACTCCTTTATTCTATGAAAAGAATATATGTATGTGTAAACTAAGATGGCATAATCCTCTAAATAGACAAATACTAATTTATATTATGAGTTGATAGATATAGATCATGATGTTTTCTTGAAATGAGATGTAAGTATTTGCCCCTAGTTTGTAGTAGTGTATGGAATGTAATGGGTGAATGCATGGATAAATGAATGGATGAATGGATATGTGAGGCATGCAAAGGATTGCAAGGATTACAATTTGGAGTGCGGATGGTAATTTGGAGAATAGTTGATGGCTCAGATAACGGTGGGTACGATGAATGATAATGACCCATGTCAAGAAATTTACCATAAGAAAGTGTTAAGTGTACACTAAATGCTGACCAAGATCAAGATGATTTGGAATGTGGATGGCGATGGGTGAACATGGATTTGATAGATGGTTCATGGATGAACGGATTTATTATGGATAAGATGGATGGAGTGTTGTATTTATCATGGATGGGGTAAGATGCTTCTACCTGATTTGGCGCACGTAGATGTTTGATTGTACACATGACACCTTTTTTGCCACTATAGTGGTTCTCAATAAAGGACAATTTTTTCCTTGTGAATTTTCTTGTTTTTTTTTGTTTCTTGAAGTGTCTTTTTTTCTTTGCAAATATTGGAGTTAACCTCATCTAGATGCACACATCGTGATAGGGAGCCATTAGAGTCCTTATGATAAAGAGTTGTTGTCAACACACGGTTATTGCGAGATTTTGATATCATGGATGTCAAAGTTTATGGTGGTGTATGTTGAGAGATATGAGATGTAGATTGGTTGGTTGAAAATTTGGATTTTTTTTTTCCAAACTTGGGAGATGAGCAATAGTAGGTGGATATGAAGATTCAGTTGGGACAAAATTTTTCATATATCTTGTAGGTCGCTCTTGAAGCTTTCTTGTTCACAGTTGGACTTTTTTGATGGATGAACTTCCCTTGATTTTTTCCCCATAGTTTCTTTGAATAATGGAGTTGATAGGGATGATTTTTTTTGTATTTTTTGGTATCCATTTGAATTTTATTTGTCCATTTTTCTTCAATGATTATTTTACCTCGGTCAATTGTTCATTACTTTGATATACCTTGTCCTCATGTGGTTGGGCACAATTTGTGGATGGGATGATGCGTGAATGATGATTGAAGTTATGAATATTTGTAGCATTGATAGCGGTTTTATCATAAGGACTCTACATTCTCCCCATGTTAGTGTTTGCACCAAAAAAAGTTCCCTCTAGTGTTTAAGAGTTATCTTTATTTCTTAATTGCTATAAAACCAAGAAGTTGTGCAAGATTACTGATATTTAAAGTAGAAGACTCTTGCTCATTGATAATGATGTTTAGAGTAGGAGAATCTTGTTTTTGTAGAACATCTACATGTACATTTAGGAGTAAGCATCTCATGGGTAGATGGAGGAGTAGGTGGTATATGGCTATGATCATCATTTGTGCCATCTTGTATGGATTGGATAATTCTTATTAGATCATGGTAGTATATTGGAGGTATGGATTCTTGATCTTGATTCTACGTGGTGTTGTCTTCAATATGATTTGGTTCATGTTCTTGACATGGATCAATTTGAAAGGATGGATTGTTTGAAAAGGGTTTTTCGATGTATTCATTAGGCATGGGAATTGGCTAAATATTTTGTTGATTTTGAAGTAAATTTGGATCAAGTGTTGAGTTGTGGAATCGCTCAATATCTGCAACCATGAGTTGGCAGGATGTCTATATGTCTTGGAAATGACCATTGCTAGACTTTGGTGAGAGGTGTTCAGGATGTCTATATATTGCACGAGGCTATTATTTATACAAATTTTTCCAGAATATGCATTGCTACTTATACTAACTACTATTGTCTCAAATCTTTAGTTTGTTGACCTCGTTCATGTTTGTTTCCACAGTAATCTTCACTCGATATTTTTGAAGAAGATTGAAATATATTGAGAAAATGGATGGATTTTGAAAGGACTTCTAAATAAACATGGAATTTTAGTTACCTATTACACATTATAAATTAAATCAAACAAATTTAAAAATAAACTCTTATGACCTTAATAAATAAAGTATATATTTGTGTAACACATTCCTGATATGCAAGCTATACTCTACATGGACTCAAAACAAAACTTTAGAAGCCAACAGGGATACGAAACAAATTCTTCAGGACCCAAAAATTGGTAAACAGTACATAACTTAAAAGGAATTTGGAAACCTACACACTCTTAAGCCTACATTTAATGCCGACTTGATTATGTGATTTATACACTAAAAGTCTCTAAGCTCAATAATATAGTTTGATAGATGTCTTTTGTATATCATGGGATTGAATTAACCTTGCATGATGTAGTTGAAAAAAGGCCACGTTATTAAAAGTAAAAAGAATTTCATTACTTGAGACAATCTAGATCAATGGTGCAACATCACAACCAAAAACAATGAATGTAATTCTCTGTTAAATGAAGTTACTTGTTTATTAAGCCATGCCACATAAGACATTTAGAAAAGTTCATGACACAAGCATAATTTTAATATAATTGCATGAACCACAAATATTATGTAGCTTTTGGGACAATTTTTTATAGTAGATATATTACTGGAAAGGTGTTTCTTCTATGAAATGGGTGATATTCTAGAGGTGATTACACATCAAAAGACATAAATGGCCCATCACTTGATATGAATGGAGGGCCTTATTATTTAAATAAAACAAAATTATTTCATGCAACTGATGTTTTGAGTGAAATATCGATTAGGATGTGTTAAAGGATAAACACACACATGTTTTTCCAAGAACAAATTGGTATTTTTCGTCAAAGTCATCATATCTTTAAGTGGAACAAAACACCAAAAAAGTTTCTATCGTTGATTCCTAGTCAATAACCACCTTATGAGTAGAGCAAATACTATTTATAATTTTAAAAGCAATTATGCCTCCCACTAGATGGTGCCTCGTCTTCTTTCACATTCATCTATCATAACACTTTGGCATCACCTGTAGGTTCCTTTAATCATCACTGCAGAAGCAGATTCCCATTGCATTTATAAAGAGATTTTCAAAACTATTTTTTCAGTCAAGAGTTATCACTAGCTTTCATTGCCAAGATGTGTACTGTAATTAGCCCCTTTGTTACTTAAGTTTATAATGTTGGCATGCATGACCAACACATCAGCTAGATGGCTAAAGCGAAGAAATCTTAAGGTGAGGTTTTGGGTTTACTATACTCAAGGTAAAGGATGTCGTAATGTTAAAACCTAAATGTGCTCATTATTAGGATATTATGAAGCTTTGAATATTTAAAAAGCTTAAAAGACTTCTATTTTTTTGTTTTCCCCTGCCTTGTATCAAAGTGTGAACATGTAAGTGTACCCCACACATAAATTTTTTCTTCTCGAGTATATAAATTGTTTTGTATAAGTGGATTTTATTTATCCCGATTCTAATGATTCGACAAACCATAAATTTTTACACTTTGCTTACTTTAACACCATATCCCCTGTTCATTGTAGGTGGTAGTATTGGAGTGTTGGGAATGATTGCAGTAGTAGTACTGATACTACTATTCTACATTAAATTAAAGCCAAAGTGGAACATAGAAGGTCATGAATTCTGCAAGGAACAAGGTCACAACACAAAAGCAGGGCATAAGATAGGGATCCTGTCAATTTTCTCCTATCACGAACTTGAAGAAGCTACAATTTTTTGGGCGAGGAGAACCAGCTGGGGGAAAAATGTTTAGTGTTAACATAATTCTTCCAAAGACACCAACAAGTGCGAAATCAATAAAAGGAGGAGACTCAATGCAAGTAGGGGCAGAGCCCAAATCTGCATATTGGTGGCAGAAGAAACGTGTGAGGGGCATGGCTTGTGAGGGGGTTTTAAAATTGAATACATAAAATGTGTAGAGATTAATAAGGTGCCACCGTGGAAGAACAAAGGCTACAATTAACGGAGAGAGCCCACACAATGGTGCGTGTGGAAAGAAAGACAAAGGGCCTCCATCGATGCCCAAGGAAGAGGAGTAAGCCAGCTTTGTGCTGCACACAATTTATAAGAGCTGGTATAGAAGAGAAAGGGGATCACTATTATTAAATACAATGAAAGTTGTGTGGGAAGTACCTTGCAATGTTTAAAATCCTTTTCCTGGTATGTCCTCTGCCCTCTGCGTATTCTCATGGAATTTGGTTCAAATAATATCTGCTTCCAGTAGTAGTCTCAAAGCCGTGTGTTTGTAGTGAATTGCATCATTCTCTTGTAGGGATAATGAGCGGTGGCTTATCAGATATTTACCCACATCAATGAATGTAGAAGATGCAAATTTATAGCATCTGAGATAGCTGGAGGTTGATATTTGTAGTTGCCCAGATTTGAAATCTGAAAAGTACATTTTTAATCATCGTGGCTCCATCCTATTATGACGGCACACTTTAGGACACAAAAGGATCGCTTAATTTTTCTGCGCTCAATCTATTGTCATTCATAGAGTTGGCAAGTGGGTTCCCGTAGATGCCAACGTGTTGGTTCGTCGCCGAAGTCAATGGATGGAGGAGATATAAAAGTAGACCACCATGTTTGATCGACGAAGTTTAATAACAACCCATCAGAAACCATAGTAGTTTGAAGGCGTGAGACTTGTTTTAGGCCAAAAGCTCATGCAATATATAGCCGATTGGCTAATAAACAACACTTAATCAAACATTGGATTATATCAATAATTTATATATATATATATACTTGTCACTTTATCCATTTGATGTTCCTTTGCATATGGATAATTCTCCCATAAGCATGCATGTATACGTATACCTATGTACATGTGATTACTCATGTGTATGAGTTCATCGTGGACATGCCTATATGTATGTATATATACATCCTATCTATATATCTCAGTGATTGTACTCTTAAAGAAGTACTAAAAAACACAAAGAAATTCAAACACTTATTTCAAGCATGACCTCACAAACAAATAAAACCTTTCCTAAACAATCAATTCAAGGTATCTTACCTTTTTCCTGAAACTATTGACTTGACTATTCTAACAGTGAGTGTGTGAAAACTTAGTTTATACTCATTAAGGGTTTCCAGACTAAAATTATTCTCTTGAGTGATGCTTCCCCTCCCTTCTGGAGGCGTGAACTTGCACTTGCAACCAACTTGTCACATTTGCAAAGGTAGTCAATTGATCACAAAACAATCACTTGCAATTCATATTCAATAGTTAGAATTAAGACACATATATAACTTCAATTTGAATCAACCATTTATTCATTATTTTTCCAAAGATTCATACAAACAAATTACATTCACATTTATTTCTATCAAAGTTACATACACACACATATGCAAGTATTTCATGTAGCTAGGTAAAAGTAACTAGGTAACTATACTACGGGGTGTAACATATCCCCCCCTTTATGAATCATCATCCCGATGATCTTATGTAGAAAACATAAATAAAACACAACACATAATATTATTTTCAAGAACTCTCAAAAGCATGTAAAACATGT
Source organism: Sequoia sempervirens (assembly GCA_007258455.2). Lineage (NCBI taxonomy): Eukaryota > Viridiplantae > Streptophyta > Pinopsida > Cupressales > Cupressaceae > Sequoia > Sequoia sempervirens. Next base: position 104,028 of record VDFB02345343.1, read on the forward strand.
GGAAACTTTTGCTCTATTTCAGCATAGTCTTTCCAAGTAGCAAAATCTTTTGAGTATTGGTCCCACTGGACTTTGCACTGCAGAACCTCTTTGTTACATAAGCGAAGCTTACATGTTCCAAACACCTTAATAGGTTTGATTGTTACTACTCCGAGGTCCTGTAGCTATAAAGCATTCCAATCAATGACATGATTATCACTTGGTATATACTTCTTTAGGTATGAGACATGAAAGACATTATGCATCTGGGCAATAGTTGGTGCTATTCGGTAAGCAACAAGGTTTACTTTTTCTAGAACCTCAAATGGACCCACGTATCATGGAGCTAGTTTGGACAACTTTCCAAACTTGATGGGATTCTTTTGAGGTTTTACTCTCAACAACACCTTTTCTCCTACCTCAAATTTTCTAGGTACTCTCTTAGAATCTGCATAGCTTTTCTATCTATCAGTGGCTTCAGCTAGCCTTTGCTTAATAATTTCAACTTGCTCTTCCATTTTTGACAACATCTCTGGTCCAAGACTTATCCTATCCTCAAAATTATCCCAACCTATAGGAGTTTGACATTTTTGACCATATAATGCTTTAAAAGGAGCCATCTTAATCACAAAATGATAGGAATTTTTATACGCAAACTCCACTAAAGGAAAGTAATCTTCCAACTTGTATTGCTGATCCATGCAATACATTCTTAGTAGATATTCTAATACTTGATTCACCCTTTCAGTTTTCCCATTTTTTTTTGGATAATATGCAAAAATTACATTCAATTGAGTTCCAAGTGAAGAAAAAAGGTTTGCCAAAACCTAGAGGTCACACGAGCATCCCTATCTAAAATAATCTTTTCAGGAATCCCATTTAATCTAAACACCTCTTGAATGAATTTACAAGCTATGATAGGAGATCCATCCATTAAATTTCCAAGAATAAAATGTGCTACTTTGGTAAGTTTGTCCACTATCACCAAAATTGCATTGTGCTTATTCCTTGACATAGGAAGAACCTGCACAAAGTCCATACTAATGACTTACCACTTCCTCTTAGGAACATTATGAGAATATAAAAGACCTGTTGGGTGATGATGTTCAACTTTCATCCTTTGACACTCTAAGCATCTTGCTACAAATCTAGCAACATCTCCTTTCATCCCTTTCTAGAAATACAATGGATTCACATTAGCCAACATCTTAGTTAAATATGGATGTACGGAATATAGTACTTCATGCACTTCTTTCCATACCATATTCCTCAACTCTTCAGAATTAGGAACATACATTCTTCCTTTAAACCTTAATAATCCACTAGGTTCAAAATGAAATCCTTCGTACCTTGCATCTTGCAGATTATCCATGAGTGCTTGCTTAACTTGCTTATAGTACTCGTCACCCTTGGATTTCTGCAATACTTGACCTTGAAGTCAGTTTGAATGGATACCACTGAGGCGATATGCCTTCTACAACTTAGGGCATCGATAACCCAATTTCCTTTTCCCTTGATATAGTTGATATTGAAGTCATAATCAAATATTGAATCTAACCACCTCTGTTGTTGTGCATTCAAATTGGGTTGAGTGAACAAATACTTAAGACCATGATGATTAGTCTTTAGTTCAAATGGTTTCCCAAGCAAATAATGTCTCCACATTTGTAATGCATGAACAATTGCTGCTAAATCCAAATCATGCAATGCATAATTTTTCTCATAGGGTTTTAACTTTCTTGATTCATATGCAATGACCTGCCCTTCTTGCATCAAATATCCACCTATTCCCTCTCTTGACACATCCATGGTGATAGTGAAGTCACCCTGCGGATCTAGTACCTTCAATATTAGAGCCATAGTCAACCTCTCCTTGAGTAGATCACATGCCACTTGACATTTTTCCATCCACTTAAACTTCGTTCCTTTCCTTTGCAATGAATTAATAGGAAATGATTTCTTGGAAAATTTTGCAAAAAACTTCCGATAGTAGCTAGCCAAACCCATGAAACTTCTAACCTCTGGTACATTCTTAGGTATTGACCATTCTAGCACCACTTTTATTTTAGTTGGATCCATTGAAATTCCCTTAGCTAAAATTATGTTACCCAAATATCGCACCTTCTTTTGAAAGAAAGTACACTTAGAGAGTTTTCCATACAATTTATGTTCTCTTAACCGTTGGAGAACTATCTCTAAATTTTTTTGATGCTCCTCTTCATCCTTGGAATAAATTAAGATATCATCCAAGAATACTGAACCAAACCTATCCAAACAATCCCTAAAAACATTGTTCATTAGGTTCATAAATGTTACTGGTGCATTAGTAAGTCCAAAAGGTAAGACTATAAACTCATAATGCCTATATCTTATTCTAAAGGAAATTTTGAATATGTCTTCATCTTTGATTCTTAGTTGATGGTAACATGATCACAAATCAATCTTTAGAAGCACAACCGATCCTCGCATCTAATAAAAAAATCATCGATTCGTGGCAATACATATTTATTATTTATTGTATCTTTGTTAAGCATCCAATAATCAATACACAAGCATAGTGTTCCATCCTTCTTCACAAAGATTACTGGTGCTCCCCAGGGTGAAACACTAGGTCTTATCAATCCCTTAGATAATAATTCCTCCAATTGTGCCTTAAGTTCCATTAATTCCATAAAAGTCATTCTATAGGGCACCTTGAAAATAGGTTCAGATTTTGGTACAATGTCAATAGAGAAATTGAATACCCTCCAAGGGGAGGTAATCTAGGTAGCTTATTTGGAAATACGTCCTCAAATTTCCATAAAATGGGTTACTTCTCCATATTTGTTTCTCCAGATTCCACCATTTCTCCTTCAATCTCTAAAGAATCTTGTGGTTCATAATATATGACATTATCTTGAGGAGTGTCTTCCTTAAGTTCTTCTAGTTTGACTACATATAGTTGCAAACCTTTCTTTTTCACCCTAAGCATTTAAATGGAAGAAATCTATCACAACTTAATATCTCTTGGTGTTCCTTGCATCATTACCCAATTTCCTAGATCATCAAGGAACTCTACTACCTTGGAATGAAAATCCACTTTGTCTCTATGTTTTCATAGCCAATTCATTCCTAGAATGACATCATAAGATCCTAGGGGTACTACGTACAAGTTCACTTCAGTTGAGAAACTAGGAAGTTCTACCCTAACTTTGAATAATCATTGCTTCATCGTTTCTCTTGTCTAGTTTGCATACTCAACAACCCAAGACTTTTCCATAAATCCAACTTTTCTAGATATTTGATTAACTACTCTAGGTGAAACAAAGTTTTTTAGTTTCTCTAGTATCAATAAGTATAGATATAGGTATACCAAACAAAATATCTAGAGTTTCCACTAGCATGACCTAATATTCAACTTGTCGATTGTCCAAGACTGCATGGATCTTCTGCTGGAATGTAGTTTGTTGTTGAGGAAGAGATTTTTTGTTTGCTTGAGATCTTGAAGACTTGTTGGGACATTGAGCAGCATAGTGATCCCTTCCACAAGTATAGCATCCTTCTATGGGTCCCTTCCTTTTTGCAGACTTGTCAAATTTATTGACATTCCCTCCAGTATTGTTGAAATTGTTGTTGTTGTTGTTTCCTTAGCAATCTCTTCTTGGTTTTTTCTAGTTGCTATGAGATCACTTATTTCCTTACCTTAGAGATTCTTGTGCTCCAACAAACTTCCTTGGAACCCAATTTTCTTGTGGCCCATTGAGCTTCTTTCGGTTTTTATTCTCTCGATGGATTGAAATGCCTTTGAGCTTTTGTTCTTGCTTGACTGCATTTTCATATACTAGATCCATAGTTTTTGGACCATGTACATCCACTTCACCACCAATTGAGCCGTTCATCCCCATGATGAACTTTCTTATACGAAAACATTCATCCTTCTAGTACATTGGCACATACTTCAGAAGATGAGTGAACTTTTCCCAGTAATCATTCATCGACATATCACCTTGTCTCAAATTTTGGAAATCAATCAATTTTTGGTCATAAAAGAGTTGGGGTAGCCATCTTTCTGAAATATTTTAGCAAAATCATTCCAAGTTAGAGTTAGAGAACTAAGACCAAGTTCCAGTTTTTTGTTCATCCACCAGTTAGAAGTTTCCCCCACTAATTGAAATGCTCCCCAAACAACTTTGGTAACCTCAAAATAGTTCCTTATCTCAAAATATTTTTCCATTTGAATTAACCAAGCCTTAGCCTCATCTTTGCTGGTGCTTCCCTCAAATTTTGGTAGGGTAACTTTTCTCATATCCTTGGACAACTCAGTTGCCACACATTTTCTTTTGCTACTTTTAGATTGGGACAGAGATTCTTTTTCCCTACGTTGATTTGATTGATTAAGGTCATGAGAATTCTCTCCTTCATCCTCATGAGATATTTCTTCCTCTTCACCTAATGGAACTTCTTGATCTTCTTTTTCTTTCCTTTTCACTTCTTGTTCAAATTTTTTGATCCTTTCCTTAGTTTCATCCATGATGACCAAGATATGATCCAACTTGGTTTTAGTGTTATCTGAACCTTGTCCAACTTCCTGATTTTTTCTAGGATTAGTCCTTGTCCTCACCATCTTTTCAATAAAATATTATACCTGAAGGTTCATCTATATTAGATCCTATCATGGTTCACTTTAATATATTGATTTTTTTTCAAAAGAGTAAACATTCACACATAATAAATTCTATTTTGCTCACAAGTTTTTATATAGAAAATAAATTTTCATTTATTCATAAGGATTTCAATTTCCTTTCTTTACACTGAATGAATATTCAAGTAGTCAAGAGGAGAGTATCCATCAGGTTCACTCTTAGATACATAACTTAACGGGGTATACCCTTCAAAATTTTGTTCATCTCTAATTTGTTCTTCTCTATCCCAAAATGATAGTATACCTTAGATTTTTCTTCTGATACATAATTATGAGGTACATAACCTTCTGACTCACCACTTGAGGCTATAACAATTATTTCATCCATGGGTAAAACGCGAGGATCTCTAAACAACGTAGCTAGAATGATGCTACATTCTAAGGGCATATCCTTAGGAAGTGATAGTGAGTCTGACTTTGTCAAAGAGACAAGAGGTAGATAGTTGAAATTGGCTTCATTTCTCATCCTTCTCTTCTCTTGGATAATTCACGATAGAGCGTGATTGATTGTCTTAGTATCACTTAGCCAAATGGCGTTGTCATAGTTAGTTCCTTCTATAGTAAAAAAACGAGCTTCCTTTTGCTTCTTGGCCCTTAGGTAACACTCATTCCCGATTATTGAATTTCTTGTAGTTAACCTGAGACGCACCATCCTGGCACAAGAATTTACCAAACATTATTATTCACATAATGTTGGAAGTGAAAACATAGTGAGCACATAGGTTCCAGAGCTGAACCTGGTAGCTCTGATACCACACGTAACATTCCCCTTGTTCTACATAGTAATTTTCCTATGTTTTACCACAAGTGAATTTAATCTAATGGCTAAACACATAGCAATAATTTTTTTCTTTTCAAAACAAGATAAAATGCACACATGATAGCAATAAAATATCTTTCTCATTTCATTCAAAGAATTGTACAATATTTATAAAGAAATGTTTTTATAATCTAAATACAAAATACATTTTCCATCTTTCAAAGAAATAGATACAAGTTACATACATAGTTCATTTGAGCTCCATTGGCACTAGAAATACAAATGATCCAAGAAACACCCTTTCAAATCTAGGCTTTCTGACTGAGAGGAGAAGCATCACTCAAGCACTTTTTTGCCACCCATGGACTAACTGCAGTCCCCCACACATCTTCCGCATATGGTAAGATGACCCTACCCTTCAACAAAGAGCTTTGGTCTAGAAACCACAAAATACTAGCCTATCCTGAGCTAGTGTTGTGTCTTGCATAACTAGAACTTTACCATACAACTCATCTATGTTCTACGTGTATGACAATCTTAGACTAGCATGAATAAGTAACACAATGAACTGGCAGTGTAACCAGTGGTGAATTACACCACTTTGGCCAAAGTATTCATCACTCTTGTTTTAGAATGGATATCACACGCTCATCCACCATTCTAACTCGATTTGTTAAGACCAATTGTATTCTATCATAGGAAATTCCCTCCATTGGATAATTTACAACCCTAGGAACAACCTATATACACTAAGTATTCTATGACTCCTCTATTAGGTTATACATGTGTTTCCATAACCAACAAAATCAAACTAACTTAAGCTATAACGACTCCATTCAATTGAAGATCACAATAATATATATATATATATATATATATATCTATATCTATATTTCCACCCACTCCTTAATATGGAGTATGTACAATCACTTCAAACAATAGATAATTCCAATCTATAACAACAAAATACTTTCAATTCACAAATGCTGAAAACAATCTTTACCTAAAAGCTTATTACTTTCCCAAACAATAGTCAAGAGAAATATAAACAATTCAAAAACAAAAAATGATAAAAGAATAAGATTCAACATGCTTGTAAGTATAAAGCTCTAATTGATCTAGTCGGTTTACAATCCTAGCCCCCTCAAATCAGCTTGCAACTTGGCAACAAAACACTTCTACAATTCCAAAATTCCCTCACAAATCCTCACAATAAATCTCTTGCACTTCACTCTTAAACTCTCCTTCACAAATCTCAAAAAAATAGAGCAACTTTAGAAAATAACAACATAGTGCAAATATATGCGTCCCTTTGAGGTAAAAAATTCCTCTATATATACACAAAAATCAACATATATAGGCTAGAAACAAGGTAGATGAATCGACACTTCTTAGCTTGCATGATTCGACTTAGCTAGGTATACAAAAGGTGATAAAATTCAAACTTAATACTCAAAAAACAAAACAATAGGTCGCTTCATTCAAAGATAGCAAGAATGCATTTCAGATATGCAAGGTAAATGATCAAATAGGTCGACTTAATTCATGCCAACATCTACTTGACTTATTCTCCCATTTACTTTGGTTTCCATCGCTGGACAGAGCTCACAAAATAAAATTCTAATGCAATGTAGACATTCATAATTTGGTGCCACATAAACCTCTTACATGCTTTTGGTGTTTGCAAATTTATGACCGAGTCAAAGCCTTTAAATGCATTACATATAACTTTCAATACTATTGACCAAGTCTTATAGCTTTTCCACGTGCCTTCCACTATATTGCATTCTATTTGCAAGCATGGTAAATCATTATAAATGTCAATAGCGCTGCCTTAATGCGCACTTCATTGCTGCACCATTCACTATATGAAATGCACACTATATACTATGGTTTACATAGTATGCACTTGGATTTTAATAATATCAACACTTTATTTATATAAACAATGCTTAGTCAAACATTGGAGTAATCAATAATATATATATATATATATATATATATATATATATATATATATATATATATATATATATACGATTATAAATATACTTCATTCGATATTCAAATGCATAAACTTATATCCATTTTCTACTCAATTTAATATATATATAAATACCTTCAAACATACATAAAAGCATAATATTGATTGATATATATTTACATGTTAATTTTTCCATTCGATGTTCCTATTCATATGGGTAATTCACCCATAAGCATGCATAGATATGTCTATCTATGTATAATTATGCACGTGATTACTCATGTGTTTGAGTTCATCGTGGACATGCATATATGTATGTATATATACATCCTATGTATATATCTCATCGATTGTACTCTAAAAGAAGTACTAAAAAACACAAAGAAAATCAAACACTTATTTCAAGCATGACCTTACAAACAAACAAAACCTCTCTTAAACAATCAATTCAAGGTATCTTACCTTTTTCCCAAAACTATTGACTTGACTATTCTAATAGCGAGTGTGTGAAAGCTTAGTTTAGACTCATTAAGGGTTTCCAAACCAAAATTATTCTCCTAAGTGATACTTCCCCTCCCTTCTGGAGGTGTGAATCCGCACCTGTAATCAACTTGTCACATTTGCAAAGGTAGTCAATTGATCACAAAACAATCACTTGCAATTCATATTCAATAGTTAGAATTAAGAAACATATATAACATCAATTTGAATCAACCATTTATTCATTATATTTCCAAAGATTCATACATACAAAGTACGTTCACATTTATTTCTATCAAAGTTACATACACACACATATGCAAGTATTTCATCTAGCTAGGTAAATATACCACAGGGTGTAACACCATGCCAGAACAAAGCACGTTGATGTGCAGTTTCATTTTGTTTGTGATATGGTGGAAGATGGAAAGGTGAAATTGGAAAAGGTGGACACTTTGGTGAATGTTACAGATGCACTGACAAAGCCAGTGAACATAGAGAAGTTCAGATGGTGTGCCGGTTTTATGGGCCTTACAGCCTGAGCAATGATATAGTGACTCCTGAAGGTCTTCAACAAGTGGGAGAATGTTGGGAATTGGTGTCTCAACCTTCTATCCTATTTTTTAGGATTTCCTATTTTATAGGAGTATTTTTTGTGCCAAGAAATGAAAATTAAGCAACTCTTATTTTTTAGGAAGTGGGACCCACTTGGACATTTCCTATTTTGTAGGGGGTATGTTGACTGGTTAACCAATGTCATGTGAGAGTGCCACTTGTCACTTGGGCACTCAACCTGGGAAAATTAATTCATAAAATTCCTAGGAGTGGTTGGATGCCAAGTGTTAGTGTGTGACAAGTTTCAAGCCCTGCTTGTTGGCATATTCCTTTGTATGAGCATGAAGAGCAAGGAAGGGTGACACTAGTCACCTAGGTGCTCACTTGGGATGAGAAGTTTGTAAAAACTTCTCAAAGGTGCGCCCGAATGCCATGTGGCATCAGTTTGAATTGTTGACTAAGGCTCGGAAGGGAAAGTTGCTTTGTTTAGACTTAGTTGTCACTTAGAGTGACTACGAGTTGTGGGTGAGTTCTTTTTTGCTAGAAAATATGATTTTCTCTATGGGGCACCTAGCATGTGAAGTTGCTTGATTTTTGGAGCTACAAGTTTTGCATGTGCTTGCATGTTGTTGCATGTCGGTGCATGTACGCGCATGTGTTGACATGTTGCTATTCAAGTCTTTTGGGACTCGTGCATGTTGTTGATTTTTTAGTTTACATGCATATAGAGATTGAGAGATTGACACACGACAAAAATCAACACCCTTTTATGAGAAGGATATATACTTATCCCTTAGTGCATTTGTAAATGTAATGTGATTGTAATATCTATATGTCGTTATGATGAACATAGAATCATTCTAGACTAGATTTGTATCATAGTGAAATTGCACCTGCAAGAGCATAGACTCTAAGCATTGTATGTAATTCCCATATTACAATAATACAATTGATTTGTGATTTGGTGTGTGGGTTTTTTTTTCGAAAGGGTTTTCCCATGTAAAATTGTGTTGTGTTTTATGCTTAAAATTTGAAAATAAAATTAATGCATGTGTGTTCTTAAAGAAACTGTAATAGAATAAAGATTTGAAACAATTTTTTTGCATCTCTCTCTTGATTGATTTGCATTAGGGAAGCATTTTCTGCACTCAACTTTCCTTTCAAAGAGCTTTGTAATCCTCTATTTTATGCCTTTAATATATAGAAAAGTTAGAAACTAGAAACTACCAAGCATTATTCAAAATTATTAATCAAAACCATGAGTTGTAGCAAAAATATAATGTCCCCATAGTCATGTTCAAGCAACCCATAATAGTAACTCCTCATATACCTCTTCCATAACTTACAATTCTCTTATACATCATAGATTCCATCATAACAATCAAATTGACCACTTTTCTAAATTTAGGTGCTTTATGAAGGCATTCAATGTTTGTGTTAGTTGAAAAATTGAGAAGATGCTCTATAACTCTCAAATTTGACCTTTTTAATGTAACTTATCTATTCAACACCTTCTTACATAATATACAAAGTATCCCAAAGAACAAATAATAAAAAAGTCTCCACCTTCACTCGGGTGTCCCATTTTGCCCACTCCATGATGTTTGGAAATCATATATTATTTATTTACATAATTAAATATAATTTATAAAGGTTAATATTTGTAAGATGAATGATACACTTAATATTAACATTCTCCCACTTGAAATTTACATTGTAAAGACACAAAGGAAAACTATTTAAAATAAATCAAGTGTTAGAAGAGGTGAGGCCCATGACCTCTCTACACCAATTGAATTTATTTGTGCTCATTAGCTTAGTGAGATAATTTATAACATTAACCAAAGTTTTAACCTTTATTATTACGATTTTTCCACCCTTCGCCATCTTGTAGACAAATTGATACTAAACATCAATATGCTTCATTTGAGCATGGTACATGGGTTCTTCACCAAGTGGACAATACTTCAATTGTCATATCTAATTCTAACATGTTTGCACTCAAAGAAAATACTTGAACATAATATATATAACCACATTATCTACTTACATGCATGTGTCATAGCCAAGTACTCTACTTTTGTAGTAGAGAAAACAATTGTAGGTTGTCGCTTATTCATCCAACTAACATGTCTTTCAAATAAAGTGAACACATAGCTTCTCATGGGCCTCTTGTTCAAATGACCAACCCAAATCTAAATCAACAAATCCTTTTATATCAAGAAATTTACCCACATCATTAGTCCCATGATATAAAAACCAATAATCAAAAGTCTCTCATAAATATCTGAAAACCATTTTTCACATAATTCCAATGCTTTCTACTAGGGTTAGACAAAAAAATGCTCAAAAATCTCATTGCTTCTAGGTAATATCTAGGCTTGTATGGATTATAACATACATTACGTTGCTTATGGTACTAGCACAAGAAACATTAAACTTATCCTCCAAATCATCATCTAACTAAGGACATTCGACCAATGATATTTTAATACTCACAAGTAAATGAATACTTACTAGCTTACAATCTTACATAATAGACATATGTAAAATATTCTAAACATACTTTGACTAAGCCAAAGATTTTTGCCAACTTGATCCTTACTGATCTCCATACCTAAGATGTATTTTGTATCCCCCAAATCCTTCATATCAAGACACTAGATAGCTAACTTTTGTGCCCCTTAAAAGCATTCCGTTATTGTTTTCAATGAATAATATGTCATCAACAAATATAGAAATTATTAAAAAATAACCATCAATCAATTTAAAATAAACACAATAATCACATTCACTCCTAATAAACCCAAGTTCCAAATGAAAGAATAAAAAATTTCATACCACATCCAAGGTGTCTACTTTAGACCATACAACAATTGTTTAAACTTGTAACTAAATTCTCCCTCTTTCTACCACAAAATCATTAGGCTATTTCATATTGTAGTGTAGAAAATTGTACTCTTTTCTAAGTGAAAGTAAAATTTCACACTTAGTTTGGACCTATTTTAGTGACCTTACATTTATGCATATTTAAACCTCATTAATGGGCCCCTAATACCCTTTATTATGCATCCCAAGGCCTATTTTAATTATTTCCCGACAATATAACTTGCATTGAATGAATGCAATTAATTGATTTAATGCCCCAACATAATCTAATTCCTGGAACTTTAGGTTAGGACCCATTCGCCCATGGGAAAATGGTCTCCTTTAAGTTCCTAAACTCAAATTAAAATATGTTTTTGGTGGCATTTCATAGTCCCAAATTCAAATTTTACATGTCGGCCATCAAGATTTAATAAATGGGAAATTAGAATGGAAGCCTATAAAGCCTAGTCTTTTCACCATTTTACACTAGGTGGAAAAAGTGATCAAGAAGTTATTCACAAGATTTACACTCAAGAGCAAGGATAAATCAGTCAATAATTCAAATTTGAAGTCTTGGAGCAACATTCTACTTGTTTTTGCAGGTCTTCAAGCTCATTTTGTCAACAAGATCAAGCATTGTCAAAGATTGATGATAGATGCCTATGGAGGATCATGATGGATTCTAGGTTTTGGGAGATGCACAAATCCATTCAACCAAGCCTAATGACTTGTTTCCTAAGTGGTTCCATCTTCTATTATCATTCTACTTTTTTCCTAAAAGAAGGTATAAACACATTTATGATCTATTAGGGTGATTTGACATCTCCCAAAGTGGGTCTTCACCATTGTTCATGTTTAATTTAGGGATCTTATTCTAATACACTTGAATAGGGGTTCTTTTCATTTTAGCTCTTAATAATATTAGACACACTTAAGATTAGGGATTGAACACACTTTCATGTTTCAAATCTATTCTTTTCATCAAGGTTTAATTACCAAACTTGGGGTTTGACCGAGGCAAACCCCTATCCACCACCAAACAACATTTTTATTTTGTAGATTTATCATAGGTACAAATCCAGGAGTGAAGATTCAGAAGTGCAAACACATAACTCAGATCTCTGTTTCTAACTTTTCAGAAGGGGAGACCTGGACCCATTTTCCCATGGGCGAATAAGTCCTTGACAACCTTCTGAAACAAGATTTTTATGATAGGTGCACAATATTCAAACCTTCTTAGATCTTCCAAAGCTTTGTTGTTTATGTCCATGTTGTGCTTTAAATTTAAGATCCAAGTGTTGGCTTGCATAATTGTGGTGATTTACTATTTTTAGTTCTTCTCCCAAAAGTGTTGTTTAGGCTGATACCCCCATCCTCAATCGTAAGGAAATCAACAGATTCCCTCATTGAGTTGACTCACCTAAGGGTTGTAAGTCAATTCTTTGTGTGGATCTCATTTCCTAATAAATTAAAGGAGAATAGGTCCATTATACCATCCCATATTTGGTATCACCCCACACACGAAAAACCCTATTTCTCTTCATTTCACATTATATTTATATCTTAAGATCCATGTAGGAAAAAAAATAACATCTATTTTGTCTAAATTTAAAGCATAAGCAACAACAATAGAAAGTAGGAATCTCATATAATTTATTTTTTCTATAAGAAAGAAAAAAACAATGAAACAAACTCCCTCAACTTGGGAGTAACATTTTGCCACTAGTCTTTCCTTGTACTTTGCCAATTATCCATTTGCATTAAATTTATACTTAAATACTACTTGAAACCAATTGCTTTCCTTCTCTAGAGTAGCTCATCTAGATCCCAAGTCTTACACCTATCCAAGGCCATCATATCGACCTCCATGGCCTTCATTCAAGACTTTAAAAGATTAAAAAATAGTTTTTTTAATAGTGTATTATATGATGATCTAATGAAAAATATTTAAATATGGATTATAAAGTCTAATTTGACCTATTTTAAACTCACCTAGAGTTAGGATTGTCATATCAACAATACAAGATAGGAACAAGAGCTTATAAATAAGAATAAGTGATCTTAATATTGAAAGAAAAGGACAAAGAAGGGGTTCACATGGTTATAGAATAAGTAGAGGCATGAAAACTTATGGAGATTCTTATTCTAGTGCCTAAGAGGTTTCCTAAAGAGTAAAATTGAAAACATACAAAAATAAATCCAAACCTAATATAGATCATTGGATGAGGGAGTACTTAGAACACCAAAAAGAGAGAAATAAGGAATGGGTTCACCTAGCTTTGTAAAGGGTAGGGGTATGAAAAAATATAGAGATTCTAGCTGCTATATATCATATCATCCCTAAAGAAGAAACCTGTAAACATGCAAAATTGAAGGTAAACCTGACATAACACAATCCAATTTGACAATGTGAAAAAAATGGAAAACAAAGAAATAGAAAAAGCTTCACCTCATTTTTTGTTTTGTTTTTTTTATCAACATATATAAAGTTTGATATTATAAGACATATTCCATGAATATTGTAATATATTAAAATTAAATAATAAGGTGTTTGTGATTAAAACTATTTACTATACAACCTAGTGTTGCTTGATTGTCCTACCAAGCTCCCAAAAATTCACTAAAAATTGAAAACTATTGGAATTGAATGTAAATTTATGGGGAAATTCGTTAAGTGATTTAAGACCATTTTATTCTTGAATCTTTTTGATACTATTCACCAATATTTTCATAGTTGAGCTAACATTCAAGATTTACAAATGTAGACACTTGCAAACATAGAAAAGGGGATTTTCTACATTCAACCCCCTTTGGGATTTTAAGAAATAACCCACTTGTAAAATTTGATAGTAATAAATCAAAATAAATTATTGTACAAATAAATCTCATGAATCTTAAGTATAAACCTGTATTTTTTTATCATAACTATTGTAGGCAAGAAAATAGGCAAGTGGCTTAGGGAATGATAAAATAAGATGAAAACCTACAAATGGTTAATGGGTATAAAGGTGGGTGATATTAGAAGAGGAAACAATTGGCTTTCCTAAAAATTACCAAAAGTGTAAAATTTATGGCTCAAATATTAAGACTATGTCTTAGAAGGCTTGTAATGGAGGACAAGTGAAATGGGTAGAGGAAACAAAGGAAAAAGAGGAAATAATCATGTGGAAAAAAAAGAAAATGAAATTGATGCAGACTAAAAACATAGTGATTTGATTGAAAAAAGGGTTTGACTAAAAGTACTTTTATCTAGAGAAAAAAAAAGTGTTTGGACTCCTAAGTCTCGAGGAGACAAGGTGAGCTAGTGAGGTAAAATATCTACAATAATAGAGAAACAATAAGAAAATATTTATGGGAAACACAAAGGGATTGATATATGGACTAGTTACAACCTACCACAAAATGGTTTTAGATATACGAAGTAAAATGGAAGGTAAACACAACCTAAAGGCTTCTATGGCTTCTTACAAAGCTAGGGAAGGTGAGGGAGGGAAAAATAACAAAAATACACCATAGAAAAGGGTGAGGATGAATGATATTTGTGGAAGGATGGATAAACATTGAAAACCCACAATTTAGCATGAAATATTTTACAATGTACATATACATGTTGATTGTTTCAACTTTAGAGAATGGGGGATGTACTATAAAAAATTTCACTTAATTTTAATGAAATATTATTTAGTTTAAATATTTCTTCAAATTCTTAAAAAAGGCCATCAAATGGGAGAAATTTTTTCTATAATTTCTCTAAGTTCAAATTTTGTAAAACTAATGGAAAATGAGACTATGGAGGTCTTATAAAAGTAATTTTGAGGTAATTTTAGGCTAAAAATATACTATGTGTGAAAAAATTATATGAAGTAGGTATGGAGTTTCTAACTTGATTGGAGAAAGTTGAAATTTTCACCCCCATTCTCCCAATGGTTAGGCATTGACTAGGGACCCTCAAAATCTCAATTTTCTAGGAGAGGTTCATGATAAGATTTTCCACCCTTAGTTAACGACACTATGATAGGAAAGACAAACCAACATGACATGGTTAGGGGTGTTGAAAATAGTTAGAAAAGGACATACACACACATGACATATTAACTGAAATGGGTGCAAAAAATATAAATTAAAGAATACAATTTTTGATCTTTCATTTTCTCCCCACTTTAGTAGATTTATGACATGCAAGTGAAAAATTATGCTAAAGTGGAATATAGTAATCGTGAAATATAAATAATACATTATACCAAATGAGAGATGTCAATCCTCAACTAGGTTTTGGATCTTCATTTTTGCATGTGTACCTAGCCTTGCAAAGCATCCACAAAAGAGTAGCCAATGTACGCCAACAATATCAAACATCTCAAACACATGAAAGAGAAAACACCCAAGAAAAGTGAACACACAAGACACTTAACAAATAAGAACATATGCAAAGATTAAAAACACACATGAAAGCACACTCACATGAGATGCAAACATGATGGTAAATTCCATCACACCCAAGCACATAACACATCTAAATTAGGAAGCCAATCACACCAAATCTATCAACAAAAAATTTGAAAGCACCACAAAGATTTAACCCTCTATTTTAGACAAAGAGATCTATGAAGATCCACTCTCTCAAATGTTGACGAAGGAAGCATGGTAGCAACCCATGATAAATAATGGAATGGATACCTTGACAATGGAAAAAATGGAATTGGAGGGTCAAGATGATGAAAATAGTGATAAGGGTGATCATGGTGTTGAACACTCAAAATACTGAGAAGGGGGGGGGGGTGAATCAGTATTCCATTAAAACATTTACAAAATATCCATCTAATTAATAACACAACTCTAACTGTAATAACAAGTGAAAGCTGTAATCAACACAAGATCACAACACACATGAACACTAGTATTTTTATGTGGAAAACCCAAAAAGGGAAAAAACCACAATGAGGGTTAACTCACAATATAATATATCCGAATATAGAATATTGCAAAGCCTCATTTCCAAGACTCACTGTCCTTGAAGGCTCACCGCTTGAAGTAAGTTACAAAATAGAGTATGGAAACACTACCAAGATGAGAACTGAGATAGAATGCACCTTCCTTGTGTTGAAGTTCAGTTCCAATGAAGCACATAATACAAAACACTTCTCTATATAGAATACTCAATAATTCTGTCTGCACACACATATAATTTCACACATTCACACCATACAATGATCTATTCATCATCTCATGTCTTCATTCACTCACATCTTAAAAAATTTCTTTCATAAATATACCATATACATTTGTATACACTAATTGGGTTGGCCTAATTAGAGTAGCCTTATTTCAAATCAAAATTAACTCTGTCGGTTTTATCCTTGAAACATATTCATCTTCACGATTAACACAAGCATGTAATATATGATATCAGTCAGCTTAGACCTAAGATAGACCTCTTTAACATTCACAACACATATTTAATCTTCTTAACACAAATTCATAATTAGGTCATCTGAAGTTAGACCTAAAACATCAACAAATCCAAACATATATGCAATTCTCCAAGCGTGTAACTCCAAAATTTGTTAACACATCGGATTCTCCTTGAGATGACATCAAATAACTTATCTTCAACTCTGCAAGACAAAAAAATTAATCATGAGAAAATGTAGAATCTCCCACATCAATACGCTATACAAAAAACTTATTGTAAGCCTTAGAACATAACACTGTTACTCATATCTTCCGAAATCATTTGCATATCATCACAAAATTTTGAGGTAAGATGAATCTCACAGTCACAAAACTAGATACAAAATCCTGTAGAAATATCTTTCTCTATGGTAGAAGCCAGACCAAAAGACTGGATCAATAGACTTCAATACCAGATTAGCATAACTCAAACCTTTATTACCATAGCAACTATTGATCTATACAAGTAATGTAAGGTATGTTGATGTTAATGTTGACATCATCTTCGAATTTCCAACACTAATGTTAAAGTTGACATCAATGACAATATTCCAATTTCTAACACATGGAGCCACACATGAAAGAGGCTAGGCTAGGCTAATGCGGAAGTGATAATTATAATAAATAGAAACTAGAAATTAGGAAATTGGTGGAAGCCACCTATAGCTAAAGAAGGTAGCCAATCCAAATGAAATTTGGTGATTTGGTGATTGGTGGGAGCCACCCTACACAGCTAAAGATGGCAACCAACCTAATGAAAATTGGATGATGTCATTAAGGGTCATAAGGTAGCTACTAAATTTGATAAAGAGGCCTAGATAAGCTCTAAGTTATGAAATAACTAGTTGTCATCAAGGTCAAATGGCAAGGCTCAAAGGTAAGGAGTGAAAGTGAGCGATGTAGGATATATACCCCCCTTAAGTTGACTAGTGAAAGAGTAGAGTGAATATAATTAGTTAGCATAAGAAAAATGATTACTAGAAAGCTACCAAGGATATGATGGTTATGGGCTAGGATGTTGATGGTGAAGGATGGTGTAGAGATTTTCCTTTTAGGACAACATTTAGTTAGCATTCTGTTTTCTTTCCCTATTTTTCTCTAGACAACTATTTTATTTTTCTTTTAGCTTAGGTATTCATTGGTTGTAGATATTACATGGTTTTCCATGTTACATTTCAGATTTTGGTATGAATTGTAGGATTTTCATGTGGCTTTGAAAGGTTTCCTTTTCCCATGGTATTAATAGTAGGTTCATATTATTGATAATCTCAAAGATCAATAATTGATGCAATAGTATTAAGTTGTCAATTTGACACTTCTTTCCTCTTGTATTATTGGTTAATGATTGACACATCAAATTAAGTAGGCACCACAACAACAAAGTTCATAAAGGAAATATCTTGATGTAGTAGGACCATCAATATTGCGTAGAGGATCAAATGGTTGGTGCACCATTTTGAAGTTGTCAATTTGACAACTTGGACTTGTTGTGCTATTGGATAAAACTTAGTGAGTTGACTAAGATGGTGGGCCTAATTTCATTGATACCTTTTTGCATATATATAGATACGAAGAAAGGAATATATGTGTCACCTCAATGCTTGTCAAAAATATTGTTAGTTTGGTAGGTTGTTCTAGTTGCACCATTGGCCAAATGTGACATGATGGATAAAGTGGGTCCCCCATTTAGATAAGGGCTAGGAAGTATAAGAGTTATCATGTAGTAGAACTATTGATCATCTTTTATGCACAATGTTTCAAGGTTGTTAGTATGAAATCTTAGGAATGTTGCACTATTGGTAAAAACTAAACACATAAGCTAGTGGTGGAACCCATTTTGGAAAATAAATTCATAAAGGATATAGTGCCATGACAAGGACACATGTCACCTCAACACTCCTCAAAGATATTGGTAGGATTGGCACACTTTTTGTTGCACTTTTAGCAGAGGATAAATGTGGTGTAAGATAAATGGACTCCTTAGATTCATTTGATATGGTTAAAAATAAACTCATTTGATAGTTGAAATAAACAGATGTTGAAGAAGGAAATACAAGCCAATTATTTCATAAGAAAATATTGCTTAGAAAGTCAATTTCAACTTAGTCACGTAGATTCCTAGCATGTAGCCTCCAGATTTTGAGTTATTAGCCCTCTTTTTTCATGAGGAATGATATAAATATCAATGTAATGCTCACTGAAAGGATTTTTTTTTTTCGAGGAAAAATAGATATATCTTTTTTGATATTTAGGCCTTCAAGGAAAAATATTGTATTTCATTATATTTAGTTCATTAAGCCAAGCATGATTGTGCAAGTTTAGCCTTTCAAGTTTTGTGTAAAAGAAATTGATATATAAATTATCTCACCTTGTTATGCCCATCCATGAATTTTTCCTCTACCATTTTATCATCATTTAATTGTCATGTTGTTCTAAGCCTTTGTTCATTCATTCAAAACTTTTAGTCTAAATATGAGATTTAAATGGTGCATATTTGTTCCCCTTTCTTTTCATTGTAAGTCAATGATTTCAAATGATATGAACTCTGTGTAATTTCAAATGGCAAAAGTAAAATATCTTGGAATTTTGCCTAGTAGCGTAGGATTTTATTTCTAGTATCTTCTTTCCCATTTTTTTCAATTTTAATTGGAACTCATTGAAGATCATAATAAGAATCAATTTCTCAATTTGGAGGTTATCTTGTAAATCATGTTCCACATTTACAAAATTTCCCATATTGATATATAGGAGTATGAAAGTGCCAATTTGAATATCAATAATTTTAGCAAAAACACTGGGACCCAAAAATATTTTTCCAATGTAAAAGGCTCTCTAGTTTATATTTTTGAATATCAAGTAGTTCAAGGAGTAAGAAGCATTTGAGTAGATCATTTGCCATTACCCACACTAATGTTTTTGTCTCACCTCTTGTCATCAGATCAAGAAAAAGCCCTATTTAACCTAATCCACCAACACAAATTCAAATAGAAACATAAAAAGTTCATAGAAATTTCATAAATGAAAATAGAGGTTGTACTCTAATTCTTTTAGTTCCTCTAACCACTTAGGACCATATCCTACCAATGCTTGGAAATCCCTACTAGAATTCATAGGGAAGATATCAAGAATCCCATAGAACACCTCCAAAATGTTACATTCATATAAAAAAACATTGGCTTGAGAATACTTAGTAACCTCCTTCAAAGAAAAGCATTCAATTAAAATTAGTCATTAGAATTGAACTCAATTGATTCATGTGATCAACTTGGATATGCTTTTTTTTAAAGATATTTAAGAGAAAAGGAGATTGATCCTCACTATATAGCAATAGTCAATCACCATAAAGAGAGCCCCCAAGAAGCTTTAAGATTTTAATTCCTGATTCCAGAAAACTCAGGAAATGATACCTACTTCTGCATGCCTGCCAACATAAATAACATTTGTCTTCTACCTGAAGGCTTTCAATTATATATATCAGTAATGATTCAATTGCTAGGAGGTAAAATCCTTCCCATGGCTTATGAATTAGCAACAATAAAATAAAATAATCTTACAGATACATGAAGACTTCCTTACAGGCTGCCTATGTCCATGTTCCCCGAGTTCTCATTCCTAGTGAAAGAGAATTACCAAAACCAAATCGCTCCTTGCTAAATGTGCAACAAGCTACCCCTTCCATGTATTTTTATCCTCCCATTCATGCACCTATTACTTAAAACAGTTTGAAAAATGGATGACGTGAAGTAGTTACTGTAAATTTTTAAAAATGACATCATCAATGTCAAGAGGTAGCAGGCAAATCAAGGACAAATTACTGATAGAATCATGCATAGCCATCAAACCAGATCGTGTCGGTGCCAACATCATTACAACAACTTCTACACAATCCTATAAATGATTTGATCTCAAGGACAAATAATTTTCATGGACAAGCCACCGCTAGGATGGGAGATGGAATGTCTCAACTACCTTGTCGACATGTAGGGGCTCAAAATGTGGTCTTGATAGCTCAAATGAAAGGTATATCTTTGGGACAATAAGAAGATATAACATTAGAGAAAGTGCTATTTTCATGGATTGAGGAAGAAGAGGCCATCTTTGCCAATGATCCAGGTATATAAAAAAGTCTTCAATTTTAGTTTGATTATTTTATCAGATCTAAAAAGAAGGATGGTGGGAAATCTATTCCTTGAAACATAGATTAAAATTATTAAAAAAATGGTGGGAGCTTCAAATTACCATTTCACAAGTTCAAAGTGAGGATTTTTGCATTCTAATTAGCTATTGGAGGTTGCATGAATACTATTTTTAGGAACATCTAACATGGTTCATGAAAGAATAAGATATTAGGCTAACCCAACCTATGTTTTGAAAGCTCAAGTAACCAAACCATTCAATATAATAGATCAACTCAAGAAGACAACTACAAGTATGTCACCACAAAATATCCTATCCATCCTCAAGCAAAGGAATTTGTTTCAATAAGCTTTGAAGGTGTAATAAAATCTAATTAAAGTGGTCACTCAAACCACAAATACTTGAGGGAAGAAAGTAGGACAAATATAGACTGTTTTGATTGACCACCCCATCAGTTTCCATAATGTGGACATAGAGGTGAGTAAATCAAAACCTATACCTTTTTATTTAATAGTAAAAATTGGATTTTTTTTGCATAAGTTCATGATAGATTCTAGTACAAGCAATATAGTCATGCCTACAAAAACTCTTGATGATTTGAAGTTAACCTATGAGCACTACAAATCTCCCTCTCACACTATATGCCTACCCAAATATCACAATACTACAAGATTTCATGATAATTGATATTCCCTTATTGTTTGGCCTATGGTTGTAGTGAGGCTTCATTGACAAGATAGAAGGATACCTCTTCCAAGATTGGTCCCATCTTATATTAAGGACTGAATATGGTTCAAAGTTGTTTTGTTTAGAACCAATCCATAAGCAACACATTAACCATGAGGTAATGGTTAATTTTGAACCTACTTATAACATGCTTTCAAGAGAATAAAAAATGAACGCAAATCTCTTAGAGGGAGAAGATGATCATAGTGATCTTGCATCATACCAACAATTAGATGAATAGGTAAACAAAGGATAACAATGGGATCCCTATGGCAATTTTTATTCAACCGGCCTAGGAACATATGTGATATATGATCAAGATCAAATTATGATTGAAGTGAATGATCTTCTAAGGTTAGTCAAGGGGATAAAAAGAAAATTATTTTAAATTGTGGAAATTATATTTTGATGTTCACATATTCATTAGTGGACTGCGATAGGAGTATATCTTGTTTCTCCCAAAGGAAAGAAAGTCCTAAAAAAATTTTGCTTCTAATTCAGCTACATTATTAATGAATCCAAATATGAGTAACTAATCCATGGAATTATTTTGGGAGAAAATGAAGATTAGAAATTGTAGATATTTAAAGACTTTGAATCAATCATCAAGCAAGTAAAAGGAAAGAGCATTACTAAGAATTTGAGGATGAGGTCATACCACCATAGGGTATGGGACCTTTTATAAAGTTTTAAAGATTTGAATCTCCAATCAATTCTAGGAACTTGGAACGTTGTAGTAGATTGGATGGTCATGAATGGATCACAATTTGATCCAACACAATATTTCCTTAAAAATAAGAATTATGTCAAGTTAAAAAATGACCCGCTATTCTAGATAATCAAGACCATTGGCGATTATTTGAGAATGATACTTAGATTGCATTATTCAATCACTAGTTGGGAGTATTCATAGAAATATTGTAGCCTAATGAGGAGGCTTATGAAGACCACATTATGTGGCTAAAATTAAAAAAAAAAGTTATAAAAAGGGTTAATCACCTTAGAAAATTTGTTTACTCTTGATGATGCAAAAGGAGATAAAAAGGAAATTCACTATAGATAAGGGAGATTATATTAAAATAGATGTATTTTTTGATAAAAAGGTAAAAGTAGGAAATAAATATACACAAAAGTACGTGAACATGCCTATTCATATTTGTGTAAATATGATATGGTAATGACATGAAACTATGAAGAATTGAAAGGGTACAAAAAATATATAGTTTAACATACTATCAAACTATCTACGGAGTTAAAACCTTTCAGGAAGGAACAATGAAAGGTAAATTGAAGAGTTGAACCATTGATAAAGAAAGACCTCACCAAATTGATCTAGTTGAAGATCATCTTTCCTATCTAGGATTCAACATGGGTATCAAATTTGTTCCTAATCTAAAAGAAAAATGAGGAAATCAAGATTTGTTTAGATTTTAGGGATTCAAACAAGGCATAACTAAATATCATTATCCTCTTCCTTCAATGAAACATATATTACAGACAATGGCTAGCTCCAAGTTCTTTTCTTTATTAGATGATATTTTTGGTTATAACTATTTCCAACTTAAAGAGAAGGATAAATACACGACAACATTCACTACTAAATGGGGAATATATGCATATACTTGAGATGCCCTTTGGTCTATCAAATAAAGGTGGAATATTTCAATGAACTTGTAAATAAGATTATCTTGATATACATGGATAATATCGCAATATTATTTAAAAAGGAGAATCCTTTTGAGCATCTAAACCAAGTTTTCTAGAAGTGCCAATAGTTTGGCACCTATTTGAACCCAAAAAAGTGTTCATTTATATTCCCTCAAGGAAAACTCTTTGGGAATGTTATATCTAAAGAAGAAGTTACTATTGATCTTGACAAGGTGCAAGATATTATGGACCTATCAATACTAGTAAACAAGAAAACATTCATTGTATGTTAAAATAGTCATTGCATGGTCTAAATTAGTCACACCATATGTGGTACTACAATTTTGATGCTTTCACATTGAAATTGAGTTTTTTTAGGAGTGATGAAGATCAATATCTATATGTTACATTTATTAATGATTAAATTCTTGTCATTATATTTTATGTGAATGATGCGTTGTTTCTTAGTATAAACAAGGTGATGATTAGGGATCTTAAAAAATAGAATTCTAGGACATTTGATATGAAGGATTTAGACTAAAAAATGTATTATTGAAATGGAGATCAAAAGGGATCAAATGCATTTTTTTTGGTTAAGTTAGATTAAGTATGTTGATACCTAGTGCTATCTATTTGGCAAATAATTCCATATGCAATGCTCATACTAAACATGTTAATGCACAATATCGAGTTTTGGTAAGGTCTTGCTGCAAAATGTTGACACGTGATAATTTTATAGATTCACTTACTAAACTAGTGTGTACACATAAGTTCTCTTGTGTAGGGAGGCCATGGACATGATTCACCTAGCACCTAATTTAATTTACTGGATTCTTTATTATGCCATTGTAATGTGAATATAAAATGGGATAATGCTAGGATTTGTGATATTAATTTGTAATCCTAGGACTATGTACCATAATTTTAATATTCTAAAATTTGGCTATTATTATTCACTCGACTCAAATAATTCTGGAAGGGGAACTTGGAAATCTCACATGAGGAAACATATTTTATGTAATTAAATATTATTTCACTAGGCACTTTGAATTTTATTTTCAAGGTGACATTGAGTGGGGAAACTTAATTTGGCCTATGCCAACATTATTGGACACTTGATGTGAAGTGGAAGGGAATATAACTATTTATAGTTTTTTAAGAGGTGTAAGAAGTAGTTATGATATTGTACGAGGTGTAGGAACATATTTGATTATGCATAAGAATTTGGTAGCCTTTTTTGAACATAAGGAGTTATTATTTTCTCTTAGTGGACTACTTTTTTCCTCTAATGAAGTTGGATGCCCAAGTTCATGAGAAAAGTCTTGAAGATTCTAGAAAGATGCTTGTAATTCCCAAATACATACCATGATATATATTTTGCATGTAGATTACTTGGATCATGGTTTGAATCCATTGTATTAGAAACCATTTATAGTTTCATATTAATTTTAGCTATGAAGTGGAGCCTTGGGTAGTGGTTTGTAAGTAAGAATGAGATACTATGATAAGTTACAAGTTTAAGGTGGTGGATTGAGGAGATAATTTTGTTGAATATTATCTTCTTTTTTTGAAGATCAATACATATTTGGTGCTCTCTTTTCTAGTGAATTTTTCTCGAAATATTCTCTCCATTTAAATCTAATGATGTGGTATATTTGTATGGTTTACTAATTTTATATGCTTTCTATTTCCATTCACATATTTGGCTTAATACATGTTCAATAAAATATATACAATATTTGTCTTATTGTTGTAACATTTTCACTTTATTTTTCAACAATAATAATGTTAGTGTAAACATGAGAAAGAATAAAAGCATGATTATCATGGAAAGTCTTATAACCATTAGAAGAAAATATCATATCAAGAAAACATGTAATACCAATGTTGTGTAAATAATTATAATCATGAAAACTTATCATGATCAATATAGTAGAAAAAGTGGTTAATGCCATAAATGACATGCCCCCAAGCAAGAGACACCATATAAGATGTACTTGATATATGCGTATATATAATATTATGAAACATGAAATCTCCAAATTTCAACTACTAATAGGTTCCTCATCAATTCATGCATCTCCATCCTTATTATGTAGTTGTAACCACTATTAAGTAGTTTTTCATCATGATAAGATGTATCCCTTTATATAAATGTACTTGAGATATGTGGACTAGGTGTACTACCCTTCTTTATCAATTATTCATGTGAGTTGTAGAAGTAGGGTTCATATGCACCTATGAAATATTTTCATTTTGTTTTAGAACACCTATGGAAGAAGTACATTTATAAGATATGATAATGGGATCACAAAATTTAAATTTCATTATCAATATATATATATATATATATATATATACACACACACACACCTGCACAAGATGAGAAACATCTTGTTCTTATTTTTCTTATGGTAGAGGAAAGTAACTATAACTTTATTTTATCTCTTGAAACATCTTGGGAGGTAATGATGATAGATTAATTTGCTCTATAATTTTTTTGTGAATTATTTATAGATTATTGTTTCTAAATGCACATGACATAATTTATTGGCCTTATCTTCATATGCATAAGGATCTTCTTTATGAGTTTTAATATATCTATCAAGCTTGAAATAACTTGAATAAAATATAGGTATATATGCATCTCTCTTCACTTTGACAATTCTATCACCATGAATGTATTTTAATAAGTATTGATGAATCATGTGTTGTGCATGTTTTGCACACATGCCCCACCATAGGCAGGGACCCCCTTTTTTTTGCTCCCAATAGGCTGCTTTGCTCCTGTCTTGTTTTGTGTGCCCCATTTTCCAAGCCCAAATTGGTCATGTGCCTTCAAACGATCAAATTCCCCTTACCAAATTCACCTACTTGGGGTATTCAAGTCCAGGGAGAAACAAAGTCCCTCCTCCCTTTTTTGAATTTTGTCTTGTTCCTACTAACTTGGTCCCTAATCGCTGGATTCACTTTTTTCTACATTTTTGACTTTGGGGACAAGTTTCCTATGGATTTGGGATGTTTTTGTGGTGCCTAAGTGAACTGCCAAGGTTTCGTCAATGTTCCATTAAGTTTTGGTGGTTTCAGAACTTTCCCTCCGGAACTCCCTCCCTCTTTGGTTGTTTTGAAACATCCGTGGACCTCCGACGGTCCACTTTCCACATTTTTGACTTTGTGGAAAACTTTCTGGTGGATTTGGGATGTTTTTGTGGTGCCTAAGTGAATTGCCAAGGTTTCGTCAACGTTTTGTTAAGTTTCGGTGGTTTCAAAACTTTCCCTTCGGAACTCCCTCCCTTTTTAGCTGTTTTGAAACATCCGTGGACCCCCAACGGTCCGCTTTCCACATTTTTTACTTTGGGGAAAACTTTATAGTGGATTTGGGATGTTTTTGTGGTGCCTAAGTGAACTGCCAAGGTTTCGTCAACATTCCTTTAAGTTTTAGAACTTTCCCTTCCGAACTCCCTCCCTCTTTGGCTGTTTTGAAACATCCATGGACCCCTGACGGTTCGCTTTCCACATTTTTGACTTTGGGGACAACTTTATGGTGGATTTGGGATGTTTTTGTGGTGCCTAAGTGAACTGCCAAGGTTTCGTCAAAGTTTCATTAAGTTTTGGTGGTTTCAGAACTTTCCCTCTAGAACTCCCTCCCTCTTTGGCTATTTTGAAACATTCGTGGAGCCCCAACGGTCCGCTTTCCACATTTTTGACTTTGGGAAAAACTTTCTGGTAGATTTGGGATGTTTTTGTGGTGCCTAAGTGAACTGCCAAGGTTTCGTCAACGTTTCGTTAAGTTTCGGGGGTTTCAGAACTCTGTCCCTCTTTGGCTGTTTTGGAACATCCATGGAGCCCCGACGACCCGACCTCCAGAACCTGGCCCCTTTGTGGCCGTTTTGAGCATCTATGGAGCCCCGGTGACCCGGCCTCTGGGACCTGGCCCCTCCATGGCCGTTTCTGGGACTCTGTCCCTCCGTGGCCGTTTTGAACATCCATGGAGCCCCAGTGATTCAACCTCTGAGACCCGACCCCTCCATGGCCTTTTCTAGGACTTTGTCCCTTCGTGGCCATTTTGAACATCCGTGGAGCCCCGGTGACCTGGCCTTCGGAACCCGGCCCCTCTGTGGCCATTTTCGGGACTCCGTCCCTCCATGGTCGTTTCTGGGACTCCACCCCTCTGTCACTGTCCAGGACTTTCCTTCCGGCCGCCATGTGCTCATTGACTTTTCAAAAGGGCGGTGACCCTCCAACTTTCCCCTTCCAAGCTTCCGATTTTTTTCAAATGAGTCCAATGTTAAGGAAGTTTTTCTGGGCACTCTTCCTTCCCCTTTTCCCATGCACTATAATTGATTTTTTTTGGTTTTGCTATGTTTTGTGAGGTCTGGGAACTTCCCCTCTGATTTGTTGTCCCTCATTTGTTGCCTGTCTCCTTGGGCCCGCATTAATGTTTATGGTCCAAATGAGCTCCAAATATGAATATTATGATATTTTGATGATGCATGGATGGATCTAACAAGGATTTTACAAGATTTGACTAACGTTTTCCTTGATTTGTGTATGAAAGCACTTACGACACTTCATGTATGCAAGATTCAAGGAGCCTATCGCGGGTCTGTCGAGGAGACCCATCGAGAAAGCTGAACAAGGAGTTCGCATAACTCCTGTCACCATTCATTTAATGTTCTTCTCTCCCCCTAGCACCCACCAACAAGGTCGGCGTTAGAAGAAGGTTTGTGCCAAGGAAGTCAAGGAAAAAAAATGCAAGGGGGTGGCCTTGAAGAAAGCATAAGGGAGTTGTCCACTCGAATTAGGGGCGACCAATCCATTGATGCCAGTCATCAATGGGCTCGTTTGATCCAAGGAAGAACACTGCAAACACATCAAGCAAAGGGAAAATTCAATCAGTTTCTACTACAGTGAAAAAGATAATCAACTCAATGACAAAATTGCTACAGTGACTGGCACTAGATGACAAAATAGAGAAAAGACAGGGAATGTATTTTTAATTGCTGAATATTGTGGGGTAGGTGAAACCCTATTGTAAAAAAATTTGGGCCATTCATTGGAAATTGATTCTAGCCATTCATTTGGGCTTTGGAAAACTATAAATAGGGGCTTTCCCCTCATTTGTAAGGGTTGGAGAGCTGTTGTAAAAAGCATTTGCAGCAATAGAAGACAACATTGCATGATTTTATGGATGTTCTCTTTGATTTTTCTCATCTTGCATGCATGATTCTACCTTCTATGTTAGTTTTAGTATTAGTTTCTTGAATGGCTGTCATGATGGTGTTGCTGTTATAGTATTTGATGAGCTTCTAGCCCATACTTTTAGCACTTGTTGTAGTGACACTTGCATGCTGTGCAAAGCTAGCCTTTGGGCTTCTTTATAAGTCAATTGCACCTGCACAAGATGAGAAACATCTTGTTCTTATTTTTCTTATGGTAGAGGAAAGTAACTATAACTTTATTTTATCTCTTGAAATATCTTGGGAGGTAATGATGATAGATTCATTTGCTCTATATTTTTTTTGTGAATTATTTATAGATCATTGTTTCTAAATGCACATGACATATTTATTGGCCTTATCTTCATATGCATAAGGATCTTCTTTATGAGTTTTAATATATCTATCAAGCTTGAAATAACTTGAATAAAATATAGATATATATGCATCTCTCTTTACTTTGACAATTCTATCACCATGAATGTATTTTAATAAGTATTGATGAATCATGCATAGAACAAAATTTAGATACTCAAGCTTGTTAGGATTAAGGTGCCATCCACCTTGTAAATCCTATGTCATGGTTCCAACATCCTTGGGAAGTGTCTCTAGGTACTTAGGGTGTATTGGAAAAATGTTTTGTAATATTAAATTTCAACATTGTTTGTAGTATATTCATAAGGGGTGATGAGTTCCACTAACAACAGTAAAGTGACTTGTGAACATAAATATTTAAAATTATTTTCTTCACACATAGATGCCTAGAATGGGATGATAGATGATAAGGAGCGAGAAAATGAGTGACTATTGGGATTCTCCAAGTGGGAGATTGGAATGAGGCAACATGAATCTCTTGATATTTCATCATTTATTGCATTTAATGTAATGTTTATCGCCCAAGTTTGAGTGTCAAAGTTGGAGGAAAAGTATTGGATCCAAAATTGACGTCCTTTCACATTCCAAGGAGGTAATCCAAGGGTTGGGGATGTTTGGAATGAAGGGTCATCTTTGGGCACCATGTAATTTGGTGCTTTAGGGGAGAGAGGCCAGTAGTTGTGCAAGGTCCAATAGTTGTACAATCAATTGTGATTATTCATATTAGTACCAGAATGAATTAATATTATATCTTGTATATATTCATTTCACATATTAATCAAAATATTACCAAATATGTAACATTATGGGATCGTTAGTTGTTCGTGCTTCATAACTTATAATCCTCAAGTAAAAAATACATAAATATATTCATGAACAAGTAAAATAAATATTTTTTTGTCTCAAATAAAATATCATAACTATCCACTATAAGTGTGTCATTTATAAAATTAAATACTCATTTAATAAAATAAGACACTCATTTAAACAAGTATTGTCATCATAATGAAAAAATATTGTTCTTATGTGTACAACTATTGGGGTAGCAATCTACAAGCATTGGAATATTTCATATTAATAGTTTGTCATATCACAGATATAAAAGGTGAGAACAATAAATACCATGCATTTTTCATTAAATGTGAAAGATTTTCAAAAAAATTTAGTGTTTGAACTATTGGTCTATTTTTGTCTGATATAAGTTGTATTTTAAATAATTACGTATTGTTTTTAAAACAACAAATAGTTTTTATGTGTTCAACTATTGGTCCATCTGTGTCAAATACAAAAGCTAGAGATAACAAAGATTTATGGTTACCAATAGCTATTTGGTCCATTTAGGTTGCATATAAGTTTTATTTTAAATAAAAATATGATATTCTACAAGAAACATTTATGATATATTTTTGTTCAACTACTAGGGGTACAATGATTAATCTTTGAAAACTCAAAATTTGGACACTTCTTAGTAGATGTGTTGATGTGGAAAGTTGCATGATGAGTCACACCTCCAAACCTTAGTTATAGATAGATAAGAGGCCAGTCCACATTTAAAAAAAGTGAAGGTCCTACGATATTCCAATTGATCACTACATACTGACAAAGTTAGCCTGCACGACTACTGGCCCCTCTCCCCCATATGCCTTCACAAGCCTATAAATTCAACCTCTTGGATGTAGAAAATATGAGCAACAATTAGTTGTAGAGTTTAATTAAAGGTACAAGGATAGGTTGAGGCATAAGGAGGTTGTTCACAGGTGCACAAATTCTGCCATGGTGGAGGAAAAGAGGAGTATGAAAGTATTTGTATTGTAGTCTCATTTATTTGAAGATAATGCATACTTGGCCTCTCTTCTTGGTGGAGTTTTTCTCGCAAGGGTTTCTCCACATAAATCTTGTGTTATGTGATGCTCATTACATGATAATCCATAGTTTGGTACAGAAGATAAGCCACTAATATCTTTGTGAATTGTGAAGCCGGTATGCTTCATATGTTATAAGCTCTCAAAAAACTTGGTTTTCCTATTGGGTTGCAATTTACTCTTGTTTTTAGCGTGGGTTTGTAGATATGTGACTATTTCGTTATTCAAATGATTTGATGTGAATTTCTAGATGTTTAAAAGAATTTTAGATTTATAGAGATGGTTTTGCATTTTTTACATGTTAACTAAAATATGTGGTATGTAGATCTGTGATGAGACTATATTCAAGGTGTTCTAGATGAAGACAGTTATAGGTTTGCATGACTTCTTGGAGTTTTCTTATTGATCTATGGTTACTCCTATGTGGTTTTATTTGGAAAATCAGATCTAGCATTGATCTTGGTGTTTGAGTCTTGAAAATACATATGTTATACCTGAATAATATCTATTCTACATGATACTAATGTGGGTTTGAATCTATTTTTAATTTAATTGGGATTGGAGCATTGATTATGTATTTCTATTTTGAGATGTTGCATATGTCTAGATCTTGTAATTTTATTGATGTGGATTTTGTTTGGCACACCATATTCTTGGTCACCATTATTACATTGATATGCGTATTTTAGTGAGAGATGGTTGTTGGGAGTACTTGATATAGTTGTTCATTTGAATCTATAACAGTTTTTTATTGTGCATGAGAAACTTTGTTCACTTTCAGTAGAGTGTTGGAAATGATATTGGTCATTGATGCCATGCATAACTAGACATTAGTTTCAGTGGGAGCTTTATGTAGTTACACAATGTGTTATATATTCTTTGTTTCAATATTATGGTTCTAAGTTGTTGTTGTTATAATGTGTAGTGAGCCATGTATAATCTTTGATTAGAAGATGGATGATATTTTGCAATAGTTTTTGGTGTCATAAGGAGTTCTTAGATTTTCCTTTAGATAGTAGTGAGAGTTTAATGACATCTTGGGTTTTATTGACAAAGGACATGTATGAAAATTGTATCTTCTTAGTTTGGAGATTATGGTTCTACTTTACCTTTTCAGAGCTCATGGTGTTGATTTCTTGGATTGTGTTGGAACCATGAAGGATCTTAAGTTAGGAGATGGTTATCATGATGCACGAAGAGCTTAGTTATACAGTTCAATGGGAACTTTGATAGTGATGTAGATTCATCATTTGATGATGGATGGTTATTTAATGTGATCTCCTAGGATGAGATGTTAGATCATGATGTCATGAAATGTTCTTGATTCTATAATTAAAATTTTGTCATGATATGTTTTTGGGTAGATATTGTTAATTTGCCATAGTTTCTTCAGATGTTTGGTTGGTGTTACTCTTGTGAAGGCTTGGTTTGAAAGTGTATTGAAACTATTGTTGTTTATTGAATAATTCATTAGGTTGCTTTGGAGTGCGGGGTTTTTCTCTCGAAAAGGGTTTCTCCATGTACGTGCTTGTGTTATAGTATATTATTTTTTTTATGTTTATATGCACTTCTTCTTTTTGTAATTATTAAATATTAAAAGTTACATAATAGTCTTCTCAAAAATTTAGTGTACAAAGTATTTCTATGTACCTTGCTTCAATTCAAGGGATGCACCAAAATGGATTGATAAAAATAAAGATGGATAAAGAATAATTCTTTTTATATAAAATCCTAGGGTAAATTAATTAAACAAATATAATGTAATAATTACCTTTGGATTGGAGAGTTGTGACATAATTTCTTGGAGTAATGTGTTCAAATAAATATGGAAATTGTTAAGGTTTGGTGTCTCGACCTTGCTCCTAATGTTAAGCATATAAAGAATTTATGTTTTGGACTACAAAATATAAAATATTAGTCTTTGGGTGAACTAGTTTTTTGAGTTGTTTAGCATTACTTCTAGGTATGCCTATTATGCAGATATTTTTGAGCTAAAATTAAATAAGGGCTCAAATAGCCTCTTAAATCAAAATTTATGGCCTCTAGAAGTTAGGTTTCTCACATTGGAAATGCAAAAGCATCTAGGACACATACAATATTGTAAGAGTGAGTCACACTTGTTAATCAACTGATGATGTGTGCTATGAAATATCATAAGAAATCATTGAATGGAGATAATGAAACCAAAATGGAATGCCCAAGTTGTGAGTGGATTATGATGCACTAATGATAGGTGGAGGGAATATGCTATTTTTAGCTTGTCAACTTATCTTGGGATTTGGGTGTTGATTTTCTAATTAGGTATATGATTGCCACATTTTTGGGTGGTTTTAGCTCATGGTTTTGTAATTACCATTTGATGGTTTTATGTATTACTTCTATTTATTGGGTGCTTGAGATCGATGTATTAATAGTGAGTTCATAGGTATTGCTATGTTGCTAAAACCATTCTAAATCTTTGGTTGGCGATACTCTTGTAAATGATTCATCTATAAGTGTATTGTAACTATGTTTAAATTATTGAATGATATATTTGGATGTTTTAGAGTGTGGGGTTTTCTATTGAAAAGTTTTTCCCTATGTATGCCTATGTTGTGGCATAATTTTATTTATGCTTTATATATATGTTTCTCATTTTTATAATTGTAAATATCTAAAACTTGAGCATTTCTCTTCTCTAAGATTAATTTAGGAAGCATTTTCACATACCTTGCTTCTTTTCAGAAATCAAATAAATAATACAAAGCTACTTAGCTAGAAATTGACATAAATATGTTGTGATGGATATTTGTAAGTGATATGCCAATATATGTAGAAAAATCAAGAATAATCAAATAAATGCCCTAGGATATAAAAAATAAATATTTGTCTATTTGAATCACTTTTGTGATGAGCGAGTGTGAATTCATGATGGACCAAACAATGACAATGGATAAAAAAAATTAGTGAATGAAAAATAGTAACATTTAGACTTATATTTAGATTTGGAAGGAAAAGTTTTCATATTTCTAGCTCAAGTATGGAATCCCTCAAAAAGTGTCTTGTGATTACCTTAGATTTAGCAAAGTGGGAGTCCTAAAAGTTGTCAGAGAAACTTACAAAACTAGCAGTTTAGTGTTATCTTGAAATTTTGCATAGCTTCATCCTTGAAGTTGATAGAATTGTTTGTAAATAAATTTAATAAAATGAAATGAATTTTTAGAGAAAAATATCAAGATTATAAAAATATAATATATGCCTTGTTATAATTTTAAGAGTATTTTTTTAATTTTTTACATATATTATGTTTAATTTTTGATAGACATGCATATTGAAGAAAATTAATAACTTTCAAATTATTTATATTTTTTTAATGCACAAAATGTCACATTTTGGGCTTTATTGTCTATAGTTTTTTAAAAAAGTTTTAAGTTTTAAATATTTTTTTTGACTAAGTTAGGTTGACTGAAAAATTATTTTTTAATATTTTAAAGAAGTCATAGTAAAAAATTCATAAATAATTATTTATTTATTAAAAAAAACGTCATGTCAAAACTCATCTGTCCTTTACTTAAATTCAATTCTTGGAGGAATTTTTTTTTTCTCATATTTAGGTTGGTTAGAATGATACCTACATTTTTTTTAATTATAGAAAAATAGTAACACCTCTTTGAAATATTCAAATTTCACTAAACTAATTTAATATAAAAGTTGAAAAGTCCATAAACTAATTTAATTTCTTACAACTTTTATTACTACTTTATTTTTAGATTGTGCAATAACCCATTCAATTTTTGATGTGAAGTTGATGTTATTGAAGTTTATTTTTAGCATTTCCATTGCCATTTGGGGTATTGTTTGACCCATCATGATCTTGCACTCACTTTGACTATAGATTTGACCTAAGCATGTGGATATACAATTTGTTATATGATAAATTTTGATAATTTTCTTTTTCATTTACCTTGATATTTATGATCCATGTTATTTGATTACGAGTGTTTAAGAACACATTTATGGGGTTTGGTAGGTAGGGTGTGTTATGCCTTAGTTAAACCCCTCTAATATTGGTTTAACAACTATGAAGAAATGAAGACACTAGGTAGTCATGCAAATAATGCCCTAGATGTAGATGCAAGCAGGTAAGTTGTAAATAATGCTTTGGTTACACAAATGAATATGTAAATATAGATTGAATCTCCAAGCTTTAGATGAATTTGATCTATAAAAATGAATTAGAGTTATACATAAAATGTTTCACAATTTAAGTCAACATGCAATTGCTAGTAGGAAAGGTTAGATTGACCCCATATTTGAATATAGATCTTTAAATTTTTGAGGCCATCTCTACAAATCATGCAACCAACCTAAATCACTTAGGAAGATTTTGGATCTAAACATGTGTTAGGATTGATCCTTAAGAGTGAGCGCAATTGGAGTTAGGTAAGGTGCACATTATGTGTCAAGTTTTTAGTAGAAATCATGCTACTTATATACTTGTCATCACATTTAAGGATGATGGAGTCAAGGTGAGCCCAAAATGAAAGGGAAAAACAAATGGTTCTCATAACACACACAATTCTCAATATAGAAGACATAAACAACTTTAACAAACACATGTGCCTTTAATAGACAATTTTCACAATTACAACATTCTTAAAATTATTTACAAAACTTTTTTTTTTTTTATTACAATTACTTACCAAAATCTCAAATAAAAATGATATAAAAACTTTGAAGAATTTAAATTACTCATAATTGAAAAGAAGATGATCAATTTCTATTACCAAACAAAACAAAACAAAAGGCTACACAAACAAAACAAAACTTACCACATACAGACTAGAACTCACCACATACAAAACAAAACAAAATGCTACACAAAGTCAAAACAAAACTTGATGAATTCATAAAAATCTAATACTCCAAATCCAATAAATTTTATTTTATTTTATTTTTTATTTTTATTTTTTTTTGCTTAAATCCAATAAAACTTGTTAAAAACTTGTAAGACAATGTCCAAGAGAGCTAGTGCTGGTAATGGAAAACTGTGACATTATATCCAATAACTGCATTGGGACCTTCAATGGAATAGGTGTGAGCAAATGCGTAGCCCCTCGCCATTCGAAACTGCCCACTTCCTCCCACAATTGGGAACTCCCTCTGCCCATTCATTACCATATTCTTCCCCACAATACTCAGCGAGCTTCCTTTGTACTTCCCCCTCTCCATCGAATACGTGAGAGCCATGAACAGACTCGCTTCTCCCTGCGAAGCCAAGGCATACAATCCCTGTGCTCTGCCCAACACCCTTGACTCCCTCTCTGGCGTCTCAGTCAGTGGGTCATCCATCACAAACACTGAACCAAAAGCAGGGACCCCCGAAGAAAAATTCACAGGCTTCTCTGGTACCACTTGAACTGCTGTCACATTCTTTCCTATGACTATGTCATGCATGTAGAATTCCAAATGGGTCACCTTCTCCTTCAGCTTTATATGCCCACCATTCACACTCACAATGGTGAAGCAAAAACAGATTGCTAATGCCGTCAAAAGACTCCTTCCACTGTTCATCTCCATGCCCGAATGCTTACACCGAGACAAGAAATGGGAGAGATGAGGAGTTGGTAATAGAAAATTGTACCCATTTCTTATTGGTTTTATAGAATGGGTCTGGAGATTTGATTCAAACTCCTGCTCCAGTCAAGACGGTAATGGAGAACACACGGTCTAGAGACCTGGGTTTTCTTGGCGTGTGAAATTCCAGTTCCATGGGAGAAACTCCTAAAATGGATTGTCAAGCACATGGGCTGAAAAGATTTGTCGTCGGTGTTTTACTCTCGAAGATTGCACTCAATTTCCTTTCGTCTTGAAGATCGAGAAAGTCAGTTTTTGGCATTTGTCAAATGTCATCAACAAGGTTGAATAAACCAGCTCACAGTCGTCAGACTTTTCCAAAGTAATTTCATTTTATTTTAAAATTTGTGTTTCGGGGTTTTTTAGTCGGTGGTGTCGTTCTCATCTACCAAAATAATCTTTCTAGAATTTCAACTTCTATAAAGAAATTTTTTTCCAAGGTCGTTAGAAATTAATATGACATTTAAAATGGAAATTATGTGCATATGGAGAGATATTATAAGCTTTGCAGTGTTATCTTTATTTTAATTTGGTTTATCGAAAGTAAATGAATAATTTTTTTGGTATTCATCATATATGTACATGTAAGCTTTTTATGTTTTGTTACATAAATTATTTTAGAGAAGATTAATCTAGTCAATGGGCCTTTGGTCTATTGGTGAAGTTGAATGGTCTATTGTTGGGATTGTGCCTCACGTGACTTTGGTGGAATGGACACCCCTCAAACCTCGGGCCTTGACTGAAGAGGTTTTAGCCTAAGGTTCATGCTCCTATATCAGATAGCTAAACTATTCTATAGATTTGATATAAAACCCTTCAACAAAAAAAGAAGACTAGTTAATATAATAAATTTGTAAAATGAAGCAAAATCAATAAGTGCAAAACTCCTTTATCATCTCTTACATCCTCTTCTATTTTTAGTTGTCATTGTAAACATTTTCTATTAATCCTTATCTTTCATCATTGCTTTCTCTTTACTGCATCTTAATACGTACGTATTAATATTAATGTTTTTTTTAGTTTGTTATGTAAAATTTTGAATTTTTTTTAGGTGTAGATTGTAGAAATTTAATAATGGCTTGTTATAGATAGTATATAGTTTGCCTATAATGTGTAAGAAATTTTAGGTATTCAATATTCAAAACTAGATCTTAAATGTAGAAACTTGTGACTAGAATGAACCTCATAATCAATGAAAAGATAAAAATATAGAATCTATATGACAACAAATTTTGATGAAGACTAATAATGAATGTAAAATTAAAAATAACATAGAAATATAACTCATAATTTTTTCTTGAGAAAACCCAAGTTTTGATAAAAAAAATCAAACCTCAAATTTGTGTCACCCACTATATTAAATTAGCAAAGAGATTATATATAAAATGGTGTTCTTATATGCACCTTTAATGCTTTATGCTCATATTTTGAAAGAGTTCCAATAACATTTTGGCAACATCTCCATACACAAATATTCTCACTCATATCCCAACACTAACATACAATATATAGACGAAAGAGCTAGACAATGAAAATTTCCATTTTCCATCACTCAAAGCGGGGGTCCAAAGTATGATTCTTCAACTCCTAAGAATCATTCCTATATATAACTCCTCATCTAAAAGGATAGGGGTCACTAGATTGCATTAAAAGTCTCAAGTGTTTCACAACAACATTTGTAGTTTCAATAGTAGGCTCCATGTAATGTTCAATACCCTCTTTCCAAACTACAAGTCCTAACTTAACTTAAATTATATCATACTTGGGTTGAATATTTTTCAATGGTTATGATAGCTAAATTAGGATATGAACCACCTCAATCCCAACTGATGGTCCATCTTTCTTCCTCCTTATACAATAATGTACACAACTATTATTTGTAGTTGGACATTCTAGGGAGATTTAATGGAGGATTGCACTGAGACCATGACATCATATCTATTCTCATTGATATAATATGAAGCTTAGCATAATATAACTTTGTTATTTACTCCTACACATGTTGTCAAATATCTTCTTTGGTTTCTACATTCTTTTGCAACCTACATAATTGGAACATCTATCATTTAAAAATAAGTCATTTCCACATATAGCCTAGTTGAATGTTTTTCTATTAGGTTGTTGACTAAGTTCTCACCTAGGCCTCAAAGTAGTGGTATTATAGTGCCTCTTGAAATTTGTCTCTATTTGTATGTCCACTCATGTATGAGTTTTGAATGCAAAAAGATTGAGTTTGAGACTCATGACCCTTTGTCATACCTTCCTAGATATATCCTTAGATGTTTGATCAAATGTCAATGATGCCAAATCTAGAGGTGTTCTTGAAAAATATAGGATACATTACAAAGATAATAGGAAGAATGTTATGCACATGGAATAATTGTCGCGCCAGCGCCACCGGTCACGTTAAAAAGTTTACCAAGCGCACTGCAGTTTATATGGGGTCGTGCTACCCGATTCCTGCAGTCTAAAAAATAAAAAATAAAAAAAATAATTGGTATTGCTAATGAATTATCACTACTCTTCGAGAAGGTTCAAGCCTCTTCTAATCAAATAAGTCATTTTATGGTCATACACCCTAAAGGACCTACAAGCCAATCCAAACATCCTTATGTTTGGAGGCAAGATAGATGTGGATTTCCTACATAATTGGATTAACTCGATAGGTTTAAAACTTCATGGTTAATCATTTATTTAACCACGAATATATTATATTTGCTCTTCTAAATATTTTTCTCTAAGTGAAGGGGTCATGGAATGATTACTACACAACACAAGGATGACTTAAACATGCTTATAAATACATGGACTAAGTTCATTATCACTCTTGAAGAAATTGAGTGATTGTAAGATCACTTGCAAATAAAACACTTGTCACATTAAAGAAAAGAAGTAATAGATTTTACTATACAACCTGAGAATTATATTGATGCAATAATCTCCTAAATGAATGAATACATTTGCACTAATAAATCCTTATGAAAATAAAAATAAAAAAGCAACCTAGATGAAACCCTAGGTGAAGATATTATTAATTATGAAAAGTGTCCCCATTCTATGTTATGAGAAAAAAAACACAAGCTGATAAAAAAACACATCCTAAGTTTATCTTAAGTGTAATAAAGTAAAAGGGTACCTAATAATTAATTAATTATTATGTGATTTTCCTATTTACTCTAACACCCCTTAAGTACAACTTAGGGAGAAGATAGAACCTTAATGAAGAATACAAGAATGGATGCATTAATAGGTATTGACTAAAAGGTTTGATGAGATACCCATGCACATATAAATAAATCTATCATAATCGGAGAAAAGAAGAAAACCTCATGGGAAGAAACTCCTCTCCAAAAGAGAGAATAAATAAATAAATGTGTACATGTGACAAAATAATGTGAGACTCAAAATTCCCCCCCAAGTACTAATTTGGTCACATAAGTACAATCTAGATCCTCCATAAGAGAGAAAATAAGAGATGATGAATCTCCCCATGAGAAATTAGTTCCTATTTCGACAATGAATGCTCAAAGAAAAATACAAAAGATGATCTAAAATAATAAAAACAATGTTCCTACCTGTAGAAAGAAACAAATATAATGGAAAATTTAGAAGAAAATACCTCAAGAGATATGAGAGAAAATGTCTCATGATGTGTGCCTTAGAAAATTTCTCAAGTGTCCACATGTCTAGATCAAAATATGTCATATTGAATGAAGAAAATCCAAATTTAACTATGAAGATCCCTATAGAAAAACCTTTAAAGGAAATGATGAAGAGATGACAGGTGGGATGCAGCTATCATCAAAGAGGAAGTGAACATCAACAATCATGTACCCAATATCTACAATGTGTGACTGAACAAATAATTGCAACATCTAGTAAAAACTCATTCCACAAAGATGAGACTAAAAGAAGAGTAACATCTTGTTGAATTGAATTGATCTTTGAAGATGTAGGAGGTGGAAGTTCAACACAAGTATCATGAACCAAGGTAGATGGAAGTACACATGTAGGT
The DNA here is from genome assembly GCA_007258455.2 of Sequoia sempervirens. Lineage (NCBI taxonomy): Eukaryota > Viridiplantae > Streptophyta > Pinopsida > Cupressales > Cupressaceae > Sequoia > Sequoia sempervirens. The sequence continues at coordinate 144,383 of VDFB02345343.1, forward strand.
TCAAGTGACCAAAATTCTCCTTCGATATCTAACCCACTCTAGATGCATGGGAGTGTAAACCAATCAATGGTATTGTAAAATAATCTTGAGAAAATGTGAGAAGACATAAAATTGATAAAAATGATCAAATGTCCCAACTAAAATAATTTATTTACTCTCTAAGTCTCCGAAAAGCATTGAATTAGGTGTAAAATCAACAATCTTCACTACTCCACTATGTGTAATCTGATAGATGGATAGAATATTGGCGGATAATGAAGGAACACAAAGTACATCATGGAATGTTCCATCATCATTATCAATAGATCCTTCTCCATAAACAATCAAATTAGTGTTGTTTCCCATCATTATGTGTGGTGTATTGCAAGGATCAAATGAGAAGCACACCTTGAGATGAATCCATGTGATGTGAGGCTCCAAATCAAATAGTCATCATCCTGATTGAATAGTGATGGATGTAAAGAGTGGATGGTCTTTCATCTTGTTTGATCTAATTTATATACTAGATAACCTTGATTGAGTAGGTGATTATGTCAAAGAATAGGTTGTACTAGATGATATGGATGTTCAAGAAACTGGATATGATTCTTATATAGAAGGTGTTTGAGCTCATCAATCTATTTTTCATAACACTAATACTCATCATGTCCATAGTTTTTGTAATATGCATAATTTCAGTCTCTCCTTCTTAGATGACTCACCCTTAGAGGAGGAAGAGGACTCAAAGGTATCCTATGAATGTGATTCCTTTGTTGTCTCATTTCTCTTGAAATCCCCATGTTTCTATTTTTTCCTTTTATATTTGAAGCCTTCTAATCTTTTGTGCCTTGTGTTGTAATAAGATCAAGTGGTTTGGAAGACTTCAATGTTTCTATTTGTACACATTTTACTTGTTCCTTGATTAGTGAAGTAGCAAAATAATCAAGTGAGGGCATATGAAATCAAGTACCAAATGCATATATAGTAGCATAGAAGGTAGAAACAAGCATTGAATATAATCAATACTAATCTTGGTGATGATGAAAATAATCAACTAAGAGTCATGTTGCTCAATACCATAATGTGACAATTACAATTTAAGAGACTTGAGTTTAGTGAATAAGTCCTTGATGCTATCAAAATATGTAGCATTTAGACCAACAAGTTCATTCTCTAACTAAATTCCTCTCAATGTATCTTGCTTCCCAAATAATGACTCCAATTAAGTCCATATTTGATTGGGTGTAGTGAATTAATCAACATGAAATAATAGACCAAGAGACATAGAAATTCATAATGTCCAAAAGCCTCATTGCATATGTTATACCATTTTCTCTTCTCATTAGTTGTTGTTGGTTCAAGTCGTGTACTCATGGTCACTCTATACAACCTTATTTTTCACATTGATCTCCATTTGTTTTTTCCAACCATAGTAATTGTATGGAGTGAGTAGATTTAAGAGGGTTAGATCCATGTTTTTTATTTGACATGTATATAAATTTGAAATAAAAACAACAATATAACCCTCACAATGCAAGAAAATTACCCTTTTTCCAAAACATTTGACCTTGTTTGCATGTTTTCGAAGAAAGTAACCAAAAGAGAAAACTTGAGATCTGATGAAAATAATAGGTACCTAGTAAATATTTTGGAAAAATAGTTTTGAGATTTCTATAGAGGGCTAAATCAAATTTCTAGCACCACAATAATCATGAAAAATAGAGGTTCCATTCAAAAGCTTTGACCTTGAAAGCTCATACAGCTAGATCTAACTTCAATAAACAATAAAATTCACCAATAGTAGAATCTAGAAAAATATTAATACTGATGAAAATCCCTTGAAATCAAATTTTCAATGCTATACGATCTGTAAACATTCAACATTGTATGCCCAAGATATACTTAGTTTACCAAAGTTGTCCAATTTGGCTTAAAATAGAAAATAAGAGGCTTAAAGATTTTAGCCCTTGGTCCCATTGGGGATCTATCACTAATTGTAGGAGGCTACTTAGACTCACTAGCCCTTGGTTTCTAATATGATCATCAGGTAGTGCTTGACACAATTAGAGTGGGACAATGGTGGTAGGAGACGATAGAGGCAAGCACAAGTGGCTGTCAATTGATGAATCAACAACGAAGGTTGATGACAACCACAAAAAATAGTGGTGGATGATTTTTGATGTTAGTTTCCCCAAAAATGATGTCACCAGTCAAAAAAATAGAGTAGCCACCAAAATCACAAAAAAGATCATTGGAAAATGTATAGACAATCAAAAGATTGTGTAGAAGGTCAAAAAATTGCATAGGTGCATGTCTCTCTACACAAGCCTATGCAATAATGGTTGTATATCTTATATGAAACCATACACATATGGAATTATAGGGTTGTATGGATGTTGTATGACTGTATGGATTTTTTACCTTGATTTTTGTGCCCCCCCAAAAAATTCACCTAAAATTTTATCTACTAGAATTTTGATGATTTGACAATTGATCTTAAGTTTTTTAGGTGTTTAGACACAATGGTAAGGTATGCTTTTCTCCAAGATACAACAATTTTTCCTCAAGGTTAGATCTCTACAAAAATGGATAGGAAATTACAAATTCGGCGCTCTTTGATGGTGGGAATATAAAGTCTTGTACCTAGTAATTTATCTTACTAGGGACTTATGGGACTTATTGACATGATTAAGTTTACTTAGTATATATGATTATTTCTAGAAGTCTTATTTGGATTTTCTAGAACTTATCTTATCAAGCTTTTATGCTTGATTTATAGGTAGTAGTTAGGTTGTTGGTTGTTACATGTCATAGGATTAAGACACATGTCACAATCATGTTCAATCCTATTCCTCACGTTGCCTATATAAGGAAGGTCTTTGTACTCATATGTAATGTACTTCATACCTCATCATCATTTTGATAGGTCTTAATATCAAGCAAGATCATATTCTTGTATACCCTCATGTAGAAGATTTTCATTGTGCTTGCATGTGGTCATGGGTATTGAGCTAATCTTCAACTCTTACACTCTTTACCAAGTTGGAATTGATTGTTGAACCCCATAGCTCCCACAAATAGTCTACAACCAAAACACCTATCACAATAGAGAGAAAAAAAGACTTTTATATGCAACTTGAGAATTGTATTGATGCAATAATCGCCCAAATGAATGAATACAATTACAATGTTGAATCCTTATGAAAATGAAAACAAAAATAAAATTAGATGAAACCCTAGGAGAGGATATTAATGGATTATGAAAAGTATCCTTATCTTATGTTATGAGATTATTTTTATATAACCTAATAATAAAAAAAAACTTCCTAAGTTTACCTTAAGTGTAATAAAGTAAAAGGGGACCTAATAATTAATCGATGATTAATTCATTATTATATGATTTTCCTATTTACTCTAACACAATACATTTAAGTGCTAATGAAAAATCCAAAAAATAAAGTTAAGTAACTTCATGTGAAAAATGAATGAGTTATCCCTGCAATCTAAGAAAATGGTAGTAGTAATTTAGTTATAGGAAACTCAATGTAGTTTATACACTAAAATTAACAAAAAAAGAATAATTTAGTGAAGATTAGATATTTCAATGAGGTATGATTATTTTTTTGAATTTAAATGAAAAACAAGTTTTGATATAGCTAATCTAAGTATGAGTTAAAAAAAATCTTCACACTTTGGATATAAGTAAAAGGCATACAAGTAGATGTGAGAAATTTTTATTTGTAAATAAATGATTATTTATAAATTTTTATTGTATCTTTACATGCAACCATGCAAATATACAACTATTCCATCCAAACTACCCTGAACATATTGTTTTTTTAGATATGCAAACCATATATTTTGGTTAACATGTAGAACTTATAAAACCATTTATATAAATTTGAATCCACTTAAACATCTAGACATTGATAATTATGAACAACACCAAATATGTTGTTGGAAACAATGAAATATTGTAAATCTATGAACCCATAAAATTTTGAAAGAAGAAAAATATAAAACCTACATATCTAAAATAACATGAATATAAAAAGGAGGAACTAGGTTGTTTGTGAGTGTCTAGGTCATAGAAAGACCAACTCCACAACCCACATGCAACTAGTAGCTATATATCCAATGCTTCCATGTAACTAGGGGATAAAATCATGAACCCAATATAAGCACTCCATACAATAGTCCAAATATTAGGTGTTCTTCCCTATGACCAAGGGGCGAAAAGCAAAAACTCAACACAAACACTCTTTCATTGCACATGACCACAAGGTAAACATAACCACCATACAAGAGGATAATCACATATTTGCAAATAGGAGCTTTAGTTCACATCCATTCAAGAAGAAAAAACATGACCGAATCCATGAAAAACAAGATCCACAACCATGGGCTTCAAGTGCCCAACATAGATCCCATTAACAATATCCATCCAAGAGTTAGATGCAATGGTTTCCAATATCACAGATCTATAAAATAATGTTAACACATATAACATCTATTTCAACTCACAAGCCTCCAACATTCCAAGAAAGATAAAAAACCCTTCTTACAGGGCCAATGAATTTTACACCAATCTAGCTTTGATACTAAATTTTGGAAATTTTTTAATCTTTGATCCAATTATTTAACATAAAATTATGATACCAGTTTGGAAAGATACAAGGCTTAGGCTACTACAATATATAACTCTAAGGTTTGTATGCAAATCTAAAATTGTGTCCATAATCTTGGATTAACTTGAAGAGATTTAATGGATTTAAATTATTATATAATAAAATCAGCAACACTATTATTTTAGCACATAACACATGATTTACATGGAGAAATCCTTGTGAGAAAAAATCTACCAAGAAGAGAGACCAATCATGTATTAACTTTGAAATCATGATTACAAGAAAATTATACTTCCATATCCTCTTTGCCTCCAATTTGACAACACTTGTGTACTTGTGAATAATGGCAACACATTCAACTCTCTATCTCATTCCTATAAGTATTCCTTCCTATTCTAACCTATTGTAGTACTTTCCACTATTCTAGGGCTCCAATTCATAGAATTTCATGAAATAGGGAACCATTGGTGGTTTAGAAAATAAGAGGAAGCTCAATAAGTGCTAACAAGGCATCTAAAAATGACCCTTCATGAATTCCCACACCTAAGGTAACTTAAGAGTCACCCTCTTCCTTCCCAAGCACCCATGGTTCATTAACAACTTCTAGAATACCAAAAGCCACTCAAGGAAAATCCAAAAGTATTTGCCTTCACTATCCCAAGTGCCCAACCAAAGGAATGCCAAAAGACATGTGCGTAGAACTCAAAAGTCATCCTCTACTCTTTCCCAAGCACTAAAATTGGAGGTGAAAATTAATTAATTAATTTCATCTCCACAAGACACCTTTATCATTGTTGATGAACCCCTCCTTCCTTATAAATGTATTACAAATAATAAGTGCAATTAAATATATAAATTAATTTCCAATAACTCCCTAAGTGCCTAGATGCACTTTCCAAGGAAGTTGGAAACATGTAAAATGATATAAGATTTACAAGGTAGATGACACCTAAATCCTAACAAATTCTCCATGCAAGCATGTAGAGTAATTGTGGAACTGAAGGATGTTGGTGTAGGATTTCATAGTTTGATATCTTCAATAAATATGCTAATATATGTCATACATGTATGACATGCTTTCCATGTGGATAGGAGTGTGATAGGGGTTGAACTCATATATTGCCAAGTGAGAAACTTATAAAATGATAAAGGATGTTGGTGTAGGATTCCATAGTTTGATCTCTTCATTGATGTAGTTGTTGAAACTTTATATACTTATCCTCATTAGGTCTTCAACAATATGCTAATAGATGTCATACATGTATATGATGCTTTCCATGTGGATGGGAGCATGATAGGGGTTGAACTCATATATTTTCAAGTGAGAAACTTATATGGTTTGTGTTAGTTGGCATAATCATGTGGTGTAGGTACAACAAGATGCCAAATGCATATGGTGCTAAACTAAGTGTATCTAAGTGTAGATATGTGTGCGCATGAGTAAGATTGTATTGTGTAGATGAGTAATGTTGTGCAAAGATGCATAAGAGTAATGCATATAGGTGCTTTTGGGACTGCTTGACATGCTGTTAATGAAGATGAGTTTGCAGGCTACATAAATGTATGAAACTAAAGCTATGCATGCAACTATGTTTGGACCACTCTTTATGGTTACTAATCAAAATGACAAACCAAGTGTTTTAGGAATAATACACTTTGTCAAACTTAACATAATTGACAACCCTCTATTGTTTGTTTTATTATAAAATGTGTTTAGATTCTTGATCTTGAAAAATTACCCTTTATATTCTTTCCATAATGACCTACTTTTCTTGGACTTGATCAAAATTTGATAAAATTTACTATGGAAGAAAGCTAATAGAGAAAGAAACTTTGAAGCTTTTGTAGTGATCCTTTTTGTAAATTTTTTGTTATCCTTCTAAACATGTTTGCCTATTATTGTTTTATATGTTGAAGCAACTCATTGAACTTGTTTTATATGTTCAAGCAACTCATTGAACTTGTAGTTTGATTGACATCACTGTTTGAACTATTACCAACATTCAGTTTCTGCATCCTTTGACTTGGCAAAATTGGCTGTAGTTATTCACAAATGTTCACAATCTTTGTGAGAACCAGCCAAGCCATGGAAAGACCTGATTGTGTCCAACCAAGAAACTCGCATCTTTTATTCCCTTGTCAAGTGGCCCCCTATATCTTATTTTAAAAACTTTAAAAAAAAGTCTTTTTAATTTAATGATTGTTCATAAAGATCCCTTGAAAATACACAACTAAATCCCTAAAAATTAAAAAAATTACAAAAACAAATCTATTTAAACTTAGTACATGCATTTAGTCAGATTGACTTTCGCCATTAGAGTCAAGAGCAATAAAACAATAATTATGGCAATGCCCATGAACAGAAAAATTGTGTTTATTTTAAACATTAAATGACTCAACAAAGAAATTACAATTCTTAAATGCTATTGTCTGCTGCCCACCCTAAACTCTTGACAGGGAGTAACTCCCTGTCCCACTAAAATGTAAAGAAGCAGAGACAATTTCAGTACTGTTGCCACATATGGATCATGCCTTTAGAACAACTTCCTCCTAGGGGATACATGACAAATAATAAGGGTATATTTTTGGCACACCTATTTCCCATAATGGAAGACAGTTACATTGTACCCAATAACAGCATTAGGCCCATCAGCTGAAATAGTGTGAGCAAATGCATAACCTCTGGCCATCCTGAAATGCCCACTTCCTCCCACAATTGGCATCTCCCTCTGCTCTCTCAACACCATGTTCTTCCCCACAATGCTCAGAGAGCTGCCCTTGTACCTCCCACTGTCTATAGAGTAAGTGAGAGCCATGAGCAGGCTAATTTCTCCCATTGATGACATTACATACATTCCTTGGGCTCTCCCCAAAGCTTTTGAATTGGGGTGAGGGGTCTTAGTCAGGGCATCATCAATAACATACACTGGGCCAAAAAAGGAATTCCCAGCAGACATGTTTAAAGGCTTCTCTGGTGCCACTTGGACTGCTGTTACATTATTCCCCATTGCTACATCATGCATGTAAAACTCCAAATGGGTCACCTTCTCCTTCAACATGAACATATTATGGTACCCAGCATTGGCATTCAGACTGTTGAAGCAAAAGCAAATGACCAACATGATCAATATATTCATTACAGTTGGAGACACAGAGTTCCTTAGCCCCATGATCTCACAATATTCTCCTACTCCTCTGAAATACAAATGGAAGAAGATTGAGGTGCCTGAAACTAATGGGGATGAAAGTTTTTATAGCCTGGAGAGCCTGAAGTTCCTTGAAGATTCCAGAGTTAGGTGAACGTTAATCTCACGAAAACATCCTTAGAAAATCTTGTGCAACTTTCAAAATGGTTTTTTTCAACAGTTAACTTTCGGTAGTCTTGCACAAATGAGAATTTTGATTTGAGAAGGTTCAAGGCAAACTGTTCTTTGTTATGTATTGTCCAATATAGACATGGACGTTTGTGGGCTGGAGGATTATAAGGTATTGGCATCATTTCTCAGCGTTTTCTGAACGTGGAATAGAAGAATCCAATCTGGGTGAAAAGCCATTAAAGTCATGGGCGGCGACTGCAAAAGTCACCGCAATAAAGCTCGTTAGTGCTTAGTGTTTGTTATCTTTTAATTTTGCCATGGCTGTAGTGGGTTGGTGGGATTGACAAAGGGATTCTGTTTGGCCTATAGTAAAATATTAAATTATAAATTCAAATATGATTTTGGAAGGTTGCTAAATATCTTTAGATGACATTTTTGTAATTTGTTGGTATTTAAAATAGAGAGATATTTTGAAGTTAAATATTAAGGGTGTCTATTCTATCAAAATCTTCTCTAACATGATCTCCACTTCATCTCTTATTTATTGCACCTTCAAGTGATTTGGACATTAATGGACGACACAATCAAGGAATAGGAATATACCATCCTTACCAACTGTACTCAACCAATTAAATTACAACATTTTGGTAAATTTGAATTTTAAGAGTTACACGTGGACATTAATATATAGTCTTATTCATTTATTTTGGTTACGAGTATGTATTAGTTTTGTAATGATGGAATTTGCATATCTATGCCATTTCTCATTTGACATTGTCCTCATTTTGAGGAGAGTGCTTTGATATGTTGTCATATTGATAAATGACATAATTTAACATAGAATTGGGTCATCTACCTTATGTCACCTTACACACATTAATATGCACCTACCCCTTATCTTATCCTTGTGCTATACACATTCTCATGTACATTGGCCATGTCCATTCATTTACCATTACTTTACATTCACATATTCCCATACCGATATCACCTACTTTTGCTTGACCACTTTCCTATTCTAGGACAAGTTTACTCTTGTGGGGACAACCTCGTGGTTGTGCACTTATCCTTCCTAAATTCAAAATATAAAATTCAAATATGGCCAACTCTTGTCTATACCCTTTTACCTAGGGCGAACTAAACACAAATTTGTATGGTGTTGTTATGTACTTGCATTTAAAGACATTGAACACTTTCATTTTAGAAATCTTGTAGGTTTGAGAGCTATACTCACATATCATTCACATTTTACACTTCAATTTAGATGTAATAAAAGGAATTGTTAGATCTAGATGCGCATTCCTAAAGGCATGTGCATGGCTGAAGATTGTTATTTTCACTTATTTGTACACATTTTTATACATTGATCTAGAAGAACATGTCCCCTTGTTACTAGTAGCCCTACCATGATATTCTTAAATACTACTAGCACTCAAATATCCAAAAGAAATAGAAGATACAAAGACATGCTAAGCAAAAGGAAGAATATAAGTCTATTAATTTTAAAATACAACTTCATAAGTACATAACAAATCCAAAATTGCATACTTGTACTTGATCCTTGGACTTATCATTACACAGTGAAAAAATATTTATCAAATTCCATGGTAAATACCATACTACAATTTTTTGCTCCTAATCATATGGCATATCAAATTCAAATCCATCTAAGATTTAGTGCAACTTTGGTCATAGATTTAAGCATCATTATTCTTCTTTACATCCTTATATTTAATTGTTGCAAGTTATCAAATTACCACTCTCAACTAGCATTCATTAATTAGTTTAGGTTAATTGTGTGTACGAGTGCATTTTATTATATTAGCCTAGGTTAACTTTTAGAAAAGTTTACTTTCCTTTACAAATATATATAGAAAAAGTTATGTGATATCAAATAAATTTATGTATAAATTATAATTAATCTTAATTCAATTAATAAAAAAAAAATTGCAAAAAAAATTAATGAAAAAATGTGCGCACTAGATACAATTTATAATTTTATATATTTTTGTAAAAAAGTTATGTATGACACTTTTTAAAAATGTTGTTAACTATAAAAATAAGTAATTAAAACTTATGTAAAAAAAATCACAAATCATCTTTTATTTTTTATTTTAAAATACATTTACAATTTGCATAAAAAAATTCAGAAGTCGCTATTCACATCATCTTCAAATTCGTAATGGTTTAATTGTTATGGGTGATAGAAAGTGAAAATTTGGTTTTAAATGCTAATTCAATGTCTCACTTTGACTAAAAAGTGGGACACAACATTATGGTCAAACCATCATATTATCACTGTCAACTAGCATCCATTAATTAGTTTAGGTTAATTGTGTGCATGTGTGCATTTTATTATATTAGCCTATATTAACTTTTAGAAAAGTTTTTTTTCCTTTACAAATATATAAATTTTAACTTTTAAATTTACTTTTTAGGATTATTTTGGTTAATAAATACAATGTGGATATAGTGATGTCATTGGATATTAAAAGTTAGGCTATTAATATGTCTAGGAGAATGATTATGACCTACAATTGAAACAACTAACTTGTTTCAAGGCATTAAAATTCATTTAGATATTTTTTAGGAAATTATTTCAATAATAATTATATATAAATATGTATAACTTTAGCCAGTGGGTTGTAGCACAAATTATAAATCATTCTTTGTGACTCGTAGGATAGTGAGTTGACCGTGATTTTCAATCATCTAAAAATTAATTCATTGGTTGGAAGGCTTGGTATTTGGAAACATATATAATTCAACATGCCATGCAATTTTGTAATATTTGGCTATAGAGATAGCCACCCAAGATCTAAAGTGTCATGTCCCCTTTTCCAGGAAAACATCTGAAGGGTAGAATTTGGGAATCCCACCACATTTCATCACAAAACATCCTCTTAGCCTGTGGGAGGGAACAAGATGTCAAAAAAGATACCTATACACACTACCTAGATCTCATTGGAATTAGGCCAAGAGGATGGAAGTTATCATCATCAAGAGGTCGCTAGTCTAGGCTCATTGTGTTGGAAAAATGAAGAAGATTGACTATCTCTATAGTTTTTGCATTGTCATTGATGTCACCATGATTGTGACTACAAGTCTAAGACTGTGACTGATCCGTATTTTGGTCGGTGTCTGAACTGATATCATGTTGCTCTCTCCAGGTATTCCTATCCACACTCCTCCAAGTTAACTATTATCACTTGTGGTTTTGGGAAATGGTTCATAGGTGTTGGGAGCATGTACTTACAAGATCTTATGTATCCAGATGCTCATATGGTATCTCAACATTTCTCTGGTGTTTGCAAAAGTGTTATTAGGTCTATCCTTGGCCGACCTAATGAATGGTGAAATAATTTTTGGTTATGTGGATATATGTGCGACCTATCCGAGGTTGATGTCGACTTGATAAAGTGTGTTGGGAAGATTTTGGAATTGCTTGAAGCTGACTACTAGCATTTTTGGTAAATATGATGTGCATCTAATTAGGCCAACCTAATTGATGCTTGCGAAGAAGATCAAGTATATATATTGGACAAGGTTGAAGATTAAAGTGTGTGTGAGCACAAATTTTTGTTGTTGTGCAACAGTGTGTGCAATTAATGAAGTAGCATCGAATGTGAAGAAGAGCGAATATAATGAAATGTGTTAAGTCTGTATATTGAGCATCACCATAACTATATCAACACTTGTTAGGTGCACTTTTGTCAGTTTTTTTTGGCTATAAAGCCTTCTTTTATTTTGTAAATCTTTATGTAGGTAGTGAGCCTCCCTGTAAGTAGTGAGATTTTGTATTTGGGTAGTGAGAACTTGACAATGAGCCTTATCTAAATTCTGTTCTAGAACAAAACTTTATATTGTGAGTTAATCCGAGCATCGTGGTTTTTCCCCCATTGGGTTTTCCACGTAAATTTGGTGTTGAGTGTGTTATCTTACCTTCTATTTTGTATCTCTTGCTTATTCTTAATAACAAATTTGTGGATTTGTGGAATTGATATGTGTTGAAGTTTTAAAGTTGAATTTTTGTGACAACTGATTCACCCCCCCTCTCAGTTGTCCTGCATCCTTTAACAATTGGTATCAGAGCTTTGGTTCCTTGGTGAAGAACTTAACCACTTGAGGAGGATCCTGAAGGTTGATTAGATGGATGATAAAGGAGAGCTCTAGATTGCTCTTGAGGATCTTGACAAAGTGGAAAGAGAAAACAGAGATCTAAAAGAAAATCTTGATGATGAAAATAATGTGTCCGAAGTTGAAAGAACAACTAAAGAAATTGAAGGAAAGACATAGAGAAGTAAGTGAGCAGTTGGAATGAGAGATAATTGAACTGAGGGTGTCAGTAGAAGAAAAGAAAAGAATTGAAGAATGTATAAATACAATGGTGCAGAATAAAGCTGATGAATGCACTAGACTTGAACAAGAAGTAGTGAATCTGAGGATTGAACTGGAGAAGACAAAGCTTTGTGAGAAAAACTTTAAATCTAGCTCCGATAAGCTTGAGGAATTGCTTGCAGGACAAAAATCAAGTAAAGACAAAGCTAGTTTGGGAAATGATGCAGGTGAAAGTTCAAAGGGAAATAAAATGACCCAGGACAAAGGGAAGTAGAAGAGGAAGTTTGCAAGAAGACAACCTGTGAGACAACCTAATGCACATAGGTATCCTTCTTTTAATGGTGCTTGTTTTTCATGTAATAGATATGGTCATAAAGGAACAGAGTGCAAAAGAAAAATGAATCAGTTTCTTGGCTCTTTCTCTGGACAATGTTTCTCATGCAAGAATTTTGAACATAAGGCTACTGAGTGTAGATCTTAGGTGGGAATGGTCAGTAGGGTGATGATGAACAGATTTCATGGAGACAAAATGAATCAACCCTTTAATGGCTATTGCTATGCATGCAACAAATTTGGACATAGGGAAAATCGGTGTAAGTCAAGAGGTATTGGAAGTCAGACTAATTAGAAAGGTGTTGTTTGCTATAACTGTAATAAACTTGGACATATCTCAAAGTTTTGCAGAAGCAAGAATGGAAAGCAGTTTGCTCTAGTAGAGAAGAATGATATGGTAAAGAAGATTGACAAAGAAGAATGAAACAAGAGATGAACAAGATATGGAAGAAGAAAGAGGAAGAAGAGGTAAAACGTGAAAGTATGGATGGGTTTGTTCCCTCATCTAACTAGTACAAACGACTTATTCAGGAATTAGGTCTAGCAAGGCCTTAGGGGGAGTATTATCAGAAAAAATCATAAAAGCCCCTATTGTATGGCATGTCAGAGGTTGGCATGAGGATGGAATGTGAAAAATGGGTATTCATAGGTTTTGGAAAAAGACCTGGAAGAAAACATGTTGGAATAGAAGTTTGTAGACTGATTTAGGGTTTTATGTGCTGAGAGATGTTTTTAGTAGCTTTTTGGTGTTTTCTGCATTTAATGCATGGTTGGGAAAATTCATGGTGTATAATTTGAAAACTTGTGAGTCTTCTTGGTTATTGGAGCATTTGAAGAAACTAGGTGATCTTGGAGTGATCTTGAAGTGAGTGTGAAGTAATTCTAGAAAGAATTTGAAGAAATTAACTCAAACAATCAGGAATTCATTTCTCTGTTTGCGATAAGGGTAGAAGAAGAAATTCGAAGAAGTCTCAAATAACAAATTAAAGAAAGAATAGAAATGGACAAAGAATTGAGTGATGACATCCCTCTGAAGCTGAAAGGAGTTGAGCTAGAAGAATTTGATCATAAGAAGATGAAAGAATTGGAACTAGGGTTGAACCAAGTTGAATTGCAAAAAATAAAAACCCTAGGTATGGATTTGTGGAGTGAATTTTCATGGATTGTCGATAAATAATTCATCTTGTTCTTATTGAATCATTTTAAGAATGGAAGCATTTTATTGGACAAACCCTACTTGGTTACAAAGGAAGCGATCAAGGCAGTCACTGGTTTATGCAGTATTGGTGACCTTCCTGGAAAGAAAACTGTTAAATACAAGGATGTGGAGGAATTAACAGGCATTAGAAAATACCCACGAGCTTTATTGATAGACACTCTTGAATATTTGGCTATGAGGTATGTGG
>VDFB02345344.1:0-11400 GCA_007258455.2 Sequoia sempervirens
ATATGGTAATATGCCTACTTAGTTTTGGGCCCCTAGGATGAGTTTTCATATGCCATTTAATCATTTTCTGACTGCGATCAAGTTAAATTTGGTTTTCTGAAAAGTTTCAAATTTTACAATTCTAAAGGCAACCCATTTCTCATTTTGGTCTAAAACATTTTTTATTTCATTTTCATCAAAAACAAAGGCCATCTAATACATTATTTTAATATATTTTGGTTGCAGTTCACACGTCCTATAGGTCAGTTTACAAAGTAGGTACCTAAATTCTAATTATTGGGCGAAATCTGATTTAAAACCCATGTTTTAAATAATTAATTATGCTCGCTCGCAAAATATCTCGACTCCAGGAGTGCCCATTTGTGCACAATGAATTTTCTTCATTTGGACAGCAAGCGAAATTAAATTTTTCCCTATTCTCTAATGTTTTTGTATCTAATTTTTTTTTTTAAATATATGTTTTAAATATTTAGCAATGTGAATGCATGTGAAATAAAGCATTTAGGGCAACGTCTAATAAATCTTCAAATTTTATAAAATTGAGACTTTAATAAAGTTGCTTTCCCCACTAGCCCGTTCAAGTAATTGCGCAAGGGGATGGTGGGGAGAAGTATGGGCGGAGTGTTGGAGGAGATTAAATATTAAATGATATTTTATTAAACCTTAAAATGTTGCATTAAACATTTTTAAAATGTTTTATGTTAGTTTTTCATTGTTGCCCCTATGGCAACAAATTGCTCACGACAGAGAAGATGGCAGGGAAGCAGGGAAAGGAAGCATGGAGTTTGTGAGAGGAATTTAAAGTATTTAAATACTTTATTAGCATCTTAATTAACTTTGTCACTGCATTTTTAAAAGCCTTAAAATGTTTTCCATTGTTGATGGAGCAAAATTTAAAAGGTTTTCACGTTTTTTTGTTTGGGGCTGTTTTTTAAATGTATTTGTGGGCTGGAAAAAAAAAAAATCAACCTCTAGAAAGGTGCCTCAACCACTTCCATTACCTGGGAAGCATTTTTAAAGAAGTTTTTGATGTTTGAGTGACTGGTAGTGATAAAAACGCCCATCATCTTGTCTCATGACTTGCAAAGTTTTGGGGGCCATGCTTAGATGTTGTTTGCTCTCTTTTTAACCTGCAAAATATTCATGTGTGAGTATTTTTTCCAACATTTTGGGGCCTTCAATGAGCTGCAATTGGAGCTTTTCACCTTCCAAAACTTTCTTTGAACATTTCTTGTGCCATGAGAACAAAATAAAAAATGTTTCGATCCCTTTCGAAGCTTAGGAAAGTTTAAAATGCCTTGAAACCATTGAAAACGACCTACACTTGATTTACCAAGTGAGCTCCAAGGAAAATGAGATTAAATATATAGCCATGGTATTTTTTATGTACAAGTTGAATGCTTAGCTTGTCAGGGTGAAATAAATCATTGTGGTAGTGAGATAATAAAAGATTGAATACATAGATAAAAGATTACACACCAACTGTTTCACAAAATGTCAAACTAAATATAGATTAAAATGAAGGTCCCAAATGGTTAAAATGTGTGATTTAAATCTTGTTTTGAATGCTAGAAGTGAAATTGATTGCATATGGGTAAAATATCTTCACCTACAAAGAAAAATGGCATATGTGTATGTGGGTTTTTACCCAAAGTTAGTATTTTTCACTTGCAAGTGAAAATGGAGCTAGTAAATGGGTTTTTACATGTAGGTAAAAGATTTGCACAAGAATTGCAAATGAAGGAAGATAAAAGAGGAGAGAAAATTAAAAAGCAAAAGCATCTTCTAAATGCAAATCAAGTTGCAGAATCAAGGGTGCAAAGGTGTGTCATGTGTCACCATGGATTTATTTCTAGGGCTTCTCTACTATTTTCTCCTTTCTCTTAAGTGAGAAATGGGTTTCATTGTAAGGGGTTTTGATTTATGTGAAGGATCTTAGCTTTAGGTTTTTTCCATGAAAGAGGTTGTGTACTAGAGTTATTGAATGCTAAAGGTAAAGATCTATATACTATAAATTTGTCTATTGTAATGCTCCTATAACTTGA
The DNA here is from genome assembly GCA_007258455.2 of Sequoia sempervirens. Lineage (NCBI taxonomy): Eukaryota > Viridiplantae > Streptophyta > Pinopsida > Cupressales > Cupressaceae > Sequoia > Sequoia sempervirens. The sequence continues at coordinate 2,046 of VDFB02345344.1, forward strand.
ATGCACAAATATGAATGCATATTGTTATGTAATTGTCTCCATGTCTAGGATGTAATATCTTTTGAATTGAAATAACAATGTTATTGAGGTTCTTCAAACACATTTTCTATTTGAATTATCTGTTTGTTTGATTTCCATTCAAGGAGTGGTGTAGATTCTTGTAAGTAAGTAATGAGGGTATTGTATTATCAGGTGGATTGCTAGGTAGAATTTCATGGAAGGCTTAAGTAAACCTTTCTTTCATAATGTGATGGAAGTTTGTTGGTCATCAATATTATGTTACAATATTATGATATGATGTATGATATGTGACTATGTAGCCCAAGGCAGGTAATGATCTTGCATAGTTATCTTTCCCCATTCTTAGAAGCAATCTTTAAATTCAAAAAACCTTTTAATTCTTTAGTTTTATGTTTATTTCGTCTCTCAACTTCATGTCTATAGTGGAATGAGAACAAGGGGTGTACCATTATTGGAGACAGCCATGCACATCCTTGTTGTATTGTATGAAGTTTATCTGCTTTATATTGTTTTGTGTCATAGGTTGAATATATGCATCCAGTGTCACATAGGATCATCCTCCTAGGTTTTGCAGAGCCTGAAGTGTAGGGGAGAAAAGTGTAAAATCCATCTCCCATTCATTGGCCACTAATCATGAAGTTCTTAAGCACAAGAACTTGCTATCTTTAAGATTATTTTCAAGGTTCTGCTAGAAAAAACACCAACACACCTAATCACAATTCCACCATTCCTACATTCATTAGGAAGAGGGGGTGATCTCACAATAGTGGTTTACAGTTTCTGGGAGATCTTGATTTTTGTTGAAATCACATATTTTTATAAAATATAATGATTTAAGCCTTGAAAAGTTTCATTTAAAGGATTCCAATTGAAGAGGATTTAATCAAACCACCTTAGATCAAACTCCCTTGGATAGAACCTTGCTAGTTTTAAACCATACCTATAACGACGTCTCCTTTACACCTATCAAAATGCTGATAAAAAATAACTTTTGATTCACCTTTTGGGGAATCAAATGAATTCATTTAACATTTAGTTTTTGTAAGTACGTAGTCCTTATTATAAGCTTCCCAAAAAGTATAATTTTAAATAAATTTAATTTGATTATTATATTTATTTTTTATTTCTTGTGAATGTAGGTTTTTCACCGAAAATCGAGGTCTTTGTTCTGCACATGTGAAAAAATAGCAGATTATCAAAAAAAATAACTAGATATTGATGTCCTTGATCCAACAAAAAAAAGTTACGTTTTAGCCAATAAATCATGTCTAAATTGTAACTGGATTGGCTTTGAAACTTAATTAAGAAAAAAATATTTAACGAAATGCTATGAAACCAATTCCATGCACTAGATATCATAGTTATGAATCTAAATTCAAAAAAATAGAATTTTATCCTTCATAGAAAAAAAATTGTGTTAGCCAGTAACATCACTCTTTAAAAATGGTGTTTACTGTTAAAAACTAGTTTCAAAGGAGATGGAAAAAGAAGTGCAATCTTATTCTAAAAACTTTGAAAAAAATTAAAATATTTAGAATCTACAAACAAAATGCCACAAACTCTAGTTTGCATCATCCTCAAATTCATCGCGGTTTAGCCACTATAAGTGCCTGAAAGTGAAGATTTTATTAAAAAAATCAGTTCAATGTCCAGTTTGGCCAAAAATTGTAAACCAATATTGTGGGATCACTTGAGGGATAGTGCCACAAATTCTTAGAATTGACTTACAACCCTTAAGGTGAGTCAGTTTCCTAGGTTTTGGATACTATGGGACCTCACCTTCCTTATGACAAAAATGACTAAAAGGTAGTTTTGGGAGAAAGATAAAAGTGTTTTAACAATCAAACCTATGAGATCTAAGACTTGGAATACAAAGTATTATGATAACACTATTAGAAACAACAATTCACTAGCAGATTTGACAAGGTTAGGATGATGTTTACTTGGCTCCAAAAGTGATTTTCAAGCTCTATTGAAGGACATATTTGCTTAGGGGTGAATGGGTCTCTATATAGGGGTTTAAAAATTATTTTTACATTCCTCGGATCCTGAATCTAAGCTTTTGATTCTACTAGGTTTGACTATCAAAAATTAGGAAATAACACATGCAGGTGATACATTAGGGGAACCAACCCTCTTTGGAGATTCACTCCAAGTTTTAGATCACCCACAGCCCAGGAGTTTTCCATTTTTTCAATTAGCAGGAGAGTCAACACATAACTCTCCAAAGGGTGTATTCCATCTTGAAAATAGTTTATTCAAGGTTCCTCAAATTATTAGTGATAATAGAATAGTGAAAATGTAACCGAATGAAAAGTGACTTGGTTTGAAGGATACATGAATTCATCTCATGGAATCACTAATCTTAAAATTAAAGGTTGATGTAAAGTTTGAATGATTGACCAAATAAAGTTCTCTTCAAGTCACGTGTGCATGGGTAAGTGTTTATTGACTGAGATAATAAGTTAGATGACCCCATCAAAGAAAGTAAATAAATATTTGATCACTTTTTTAGTGGTTCAAATAATTTTGTGCCCTGGGAAACTAAGTCTAATTGCATGATCAATGACCTAAATTAGCTCAACAAAATTATAAGTATAAACTTGAGGAAAAGTACACAAAAGCCTACATTTCAAAAATAATATTGAGAAAACAAAAACATGCAAAACCTACTCAATGCAATATTTATTTTAATCGAGGAAATTCTTACATCTTACATTCTAGGTAAGAAAATATTGGTGAACCTCTATGAATTTCCCTTCTTGAATGCCTTCAATATGATAGTCAAAATGACTAACTTATGGTAGCTTCAATGAGGATATCATTTTCTTCCTTGTTCTTCATTTTGACCGAGTACTTGTATTACATCTTTCATATGGTTTTCCTAGTTATTCTTTGACCTAGAATACACAAATTATTCATTTAACTTCTTTGGCATCTATCTCTTCCATTATGGAACCTCTAAAGCTTGAATTTATTCCTTCTATGTTTGACCTCCTTTAGGATACTAATATAAATTTGATACATTAAATATTGTTGACACAACAATATTTTCTAGATATTCAATCTCATATGTATTAGCTAATATTTTTGTGAGACCTTATAATATCCAATATTATTTAGATAAATATTATTATATTTCCTTCCTGTGAACCTTTCATTTATTAAATGAGCTAAAACCAAATAAGTTCCTTGGAAATCATTCCATTCTATCTTGTGGTGTGCATGCTCTTAATATCTTTGAATACTCTTTTATAGATAATATCTATTTATTTTTTTGAGAGCATCTCAACATTTCATAGTTAAATATATATATATATATATATATATATATATATATATATATATACACACTAAGTTTAATGCTCTACAAGTTAAAGGTGGATAATTTTCTAGTGAAGACAAGTAGAATGGCTTACAAACTTGTGAGGTTGCTCTTTTTCTTTGGACAACATAGTATCAGTATTCTTTCTAATAGTCCTTAGTTTTTAATGTGGTATTTTTTAATGTTTCTTCAAAACAATGTTTCATCTAAGTTGATAGTAATAGCCATTTCATAAATAAAAAAAATACATTTCCCTTTTCTTTGATTGAACTCTCAAATTACTTTAGTCTTGTTTCTACCATTTATGGTGTCAAGGCTTGTGTTATCTCTTCAATCAAATAATATCCTTAATTTTGGTCTTTATATAAATTCTTGATTATTTTTATAGTTTCTATCATTTAAAATTTGGATTGTGGTAAATTTCTTACTTATGATAAAGATTGTACTTGTTTTATAATGCTTTTATCTAATGATCTTAAAGGAGGAGACTAAATAGAAAGCTTGATAATGGAAGGGAATGTAAAAAATTGAATTCCACTCCACCTAATACATAGAAGATGAATCAAATACATTAGGATTATTTTGTAAAATTCAAGAATCAATACTTAGTGGGACCTATGAAGAAAAGTCAGTACTAGAACCACCATCCACATAAACTCCCCTGCACCCATGTGAAAGTAAAATCCAAAGAAATTGAATTTACAACCATCATCTACTACCTCTAGAGACTTATATATTTATTATTTTTAATATTCATTTTAAATATCAATTTATTTAAAAAAAAGGTTATTTACCATTGTGTGTGTAATGAGATTGTGTAAAAATTACTTTAAAGCTGTCTACTTGAGAAGAGATAGTTCTAAGTTAAAATCCCAATCTACTTTTCTTACACTCCAATTGGTCTTCTCAAAGAAAAATAATAATCAAGGTTTTATCTTTTCATTTCCTATTTCTTGCGACATTCTTTTCATCACAACTGTCTTCGTTTGTGTCATATATATGACACAACTTTCAAGCAGCAGCCTTTACAATTTTACTTACCTCAGCTTAAGCTGACTGTTTCTTGCATGGATTGTTTCTGTTTCGTGTAAGATTGAGCTTCATCCTCACGCGTCACAATCCCAAACAAAAGATCTCAAAATCTGTTGAGCATATCTGGCAACAAATCTTACAACTTTATTTCATCATAGAGAAACAATTTCAACTCCACTTTTTCCATTTTTCTCTTACAATTTAGAGACGGGGCACCTAACCTCTTCTTCCTGTCACAGACAGATACATAAACAGTGATGGGATTGGGAGTATTTATCGATAAGAACAAAAGCAACAACCTGGTTTCATGGCACCCGGCTCGGTCAATGTGGGCTAAACAAATAATAGAGTCTGTATCACCAAAAAAAAGTTCATAGCGTTGGCAGAGAATAGAAGTTTCCATGCAATACCTTTGTTTAACTGAGCTAATCATTGTGAAAAAGTCAAGCTGTCGTTCAGTTGTCGTGGTTTTTTATTTCCTTGTGAATTGGTAGCAAGCCAAGTAATGATCCAACGGGGAAAGTGTATAACAAATCCTGGTGTTAGATATTCTGTAGATTTACCAAACCAACTAAAATCTTGACAAATGACTAATCGCACAGCCCAAATCATCATCATCGTCTTGAGTAAATATTTATGTCTTAACAAGTGGAATGATGGAAGCTTCTTGGTGGTATGAAATACGTTATGAAGCTTCCATTCTTTCACAGGCGCGTAACCTAACAAATAGTCAAACAGCTTCGTTATCTGTAGTCTGTCATGGCGGAGATAGAAAGAAAGGCATTGCTTGTAATCAAATGAGTTTCATATTCACTTTTTCTGCCCTCTTCTCATATTGGCATTAATGGAGCAATTTTCTGTTGTCTACTCGCCATCACATTGCTATTAATGGAGCAATTTCTGTCAATTTTTTATTACCTTTGGCATGTTTTCTCTATCTTAAACTGTGAGTTCGTATAAAATATACACTTGTAATCATTGAAGAATGACCAACAATTCATCGGGGGAATGACAAATTCATCACAAGTAAAATTCACCACCAGCAATTCACCGCAGCGGAATAATATTAAAAAATGTTAATGATTTTTTCGTGGCGGTGAATTACTGGTGGTGAATTTTACTTGAGGTGAATTTTCCCGCAGTGAATTTTCCATCCGTGAATTGCTAGTGGTGAATTTTCCTAGAGCCAGCAATTCACCAACGGAAAATTCACCACCATGACAAATTCACCACAAGTAAAATTCACCACTAGCCATTCACTGCATTAATAATAAAAAATGTTAATGCAGTTAATTTTTCATGGCATGCCGGTGAATTTTCCCACCGTGAATTGTTGGCGGTGAATTTTCGGTCGGTGAATTGCTAGTGGTGAATTTTCCTAAAGCCTATGTATATATTTATCTTTATGACATTAAAAACACTTGTAATCAATATAATATTAGTGGCCTAAGTGTTTATTCAAGTGTAGGTATATGTGTTCAATCTCTTTTGGTTTTTTTTTTAAATTTATGAAAATTTAATCTTTTTTTTTCATCTTTATTTGTCTAATAAACATACTTCAATGAACATAAGAGAATCCTAAGAATTGTTTTTATCTATTAATCTAAACTTTGTGTGAAGTTGAAAGGTATGTATGTATGTATGTATATATATATATATATATATATATATATATATATATATATATATATATATATATATATATATATATATATATATATATATGTGTGTGTGTGTGTGTGTGCACACACGCACACACATACATATACATATATGTGTATGTGTGTGTATATATATGTATGTATGTAAATATGTGTGTATGTATGTATGCATATTTGTATATAACTCATGATTGCTTGGAAAGTGTCTCCAACATTTTAAAGTTGGATATAACTACTAGTTTTTATATATATTACAAAGTATAAGGCTCTTCGAAATTTCTCATTGAAGACAAGTAGAATGGTCTTCCAAATTTGTGAGGTTGTTTTTTTCTGTGGACAACCTAATAATGATTATTATTTCTAATAATCTTTGGTTTATTTTGGATATTTTTTAATGTTTCTTTTGGATATTCTATAAACAATTTTTTTTCCCTTTTCTTTCATTGAACTCCAAACATTCGTGGTGTGAAGGGTTGTATTATTCTATAAATAATTTTGGTTGATTATTTTTATGGTTTTTACCATTTAAAAGTTGGGTTATGATAAGGTTTTTAATTATGATAAAGATTATACTCATTTTATAATGTTATTATATAATGATATTAAGGGAGAGAACTAAATAGAGAGCTTAATAATAGAAGTGAATTAAAAAAAAATGAAATCCACTCCATATAATTTGTAGAAGATTAATCAAATATGTTAGCATCATTAGAGAAGTCCAAACATGCACCACCTCTATCCACATAAGCTGCCCTCCACCTATATGAAGGTAAATCCAAGTGAATCATACCTGCGACCATCATCCATGCTTTCAAATGACAATGGGTTTCGTGAGTTGTAATATTGCATGTTGTTCATTCATCATTTCCCTTCATTATTCTATTTCATTCCAAAGTTTAATTACCAACAATGGGTTTGACCAAGGCAAACCCCCATTTACTAACAATCAACAAGTTTTTCCTCTTTTGCATGTTTGTGTTTGCAAATTTAGGTTGAAGACTTGAAGATCCTTTGAAAAGAAAAGTTGAAAAGTTGCAAAGTTGTCATCTTCATGGAAACTCGCCTACAGGCCAAATCTAGAAGTTTTAGGACTCGAGATCTAAGAAGAAGGAAGTGCAGACATTGAACCTTGGGATCACATTAAGATATTTCAAAAATTCAGATCAGGACTAAGCCAGTAGTAAGATCGTCTTAGTCCTCCTGAGGGTATTTTGCAAATATTCTTTTAGATTTTGTTTCGACATCTGAAGATTCCACATTTCCCCTAAAAAACAACAACGGTACTAAGGCAACAATAAGGGGGTCTCAATCCTCCCTAGCATATTTTGACAACATTTTTACATTTCCAAAATCCTTATCACATATCTAGACTTCCTAGGTACACATACCCTAACTTACTATTACTTAATTTCATCATTTTCACTCCTCATTTAGCTTGCATTACCAAGTTTTGTGAGTTGAATGTTGTCTTTTCCAAGCTTTTGCTTAGTGGTGAACCCCTCAAGGCTTAAAAAACCCCCTCCTAGGTATTCCTTGTTGAGAATTGACTCACCCCTTGGGATGATAGTCAATACAATTTGGGATCCTAGGACATACTTGAATGACAATAGGAGAATAGTGGTGCCCTATGACCTAGACCATAAAGCATTCCAACATTCCCCCATTGTTCACATTTGATGAATACCTGGAATATAGTTTAGGTTTGCTATCAATGGAGCACGCTAACTCTGTGAATGATGATGACTTTGAAGATAAAAAATTGTGTGTTCAGCGTCCTACTCCTAAGCATAGTGTCGAGCATGATGAGCATGTTGGTGAGGATGAGGGTGATCCCACAATAGTGGTTTACAATTTTTGGCCAAACTAGACACTAATTTTTTTTTTTAACTAAATATTCACATTTGAGCACCTATAGCGGTTAAACCGTGAAGAATTTGAAGATGATGAAAACTAGAGTCTTGTCACATTTTGTCTCTAGATTCTAAAAATATTTTTTCCAAAATTTTTGGAATCAGATTGCACTTCTTTTTCCATCTCCCATGAAAATTGGTTTTTTTCAAAAAACAACATTTTTAAAAAGTGACGCACACCGTACAACGCATAACTTTTTTTCCTTGAAAGATAAAATTCTAATTATTTCGAATTTAGATTTGTAACTCCGATATATAGTGCTTCCACTTGGTTAGATAGTTTTTTATTGAATATTTTTTCTTTAATCAAGTTTCAAAGTCAAATCAATTACAATTCAGACATAATGCAACCGTATAACGCATAACTTTTACTGTATGTATCGAATTTTATTTTATTTTTGTTGAATCAGGGACTCCAATATCTGGTGCACTCATATTTAAAAAAAAAATTGATAATCTTCTATTTTTCCACATGTGCAGAACAGAGAGTTTTGTTTTCGGTGAAAAACCTATATTTAATAAAACTTAAAAAACAAATAGATAATATAATCAAAACATATTAAAATTATATTGGTTGGATAGCTCGTTTTGAGGGCAACCTGATACTAGTTGGGTTTTTGAGATCTCCTCCATTTTCATTCTCAAATCAAGCTTCGAAGTGCAAAATTCTGAGCAATTTTGGTGCCTGAGAAGATGTGGGTGAAAATAAGTGGGTTCGGTCGAACAAAAAAATAATGTTCGGTCGAATGGGGGTTCGACCGAACCCATTTAACATACAATAAAAAAATAGATTTCAATGGGATTCAGTCAAACATTATAAACATGTTTGGTCGAACCCCCTCTATTAAAAATTAATTTTTAATATTAATATAAATATAAATGATATTTTTTTTAAATTATGACTTGAGAGAGAGATATGGAGAGTGGGAGGAGGGAGAGTGGGGTGGGTAGGAGGGAGAGACTTGAGAGAGAGAGAGGGAGGGGGAATGGGAGAGAGATAAAGGGTAGGGGGTGTACAAGGGTTTAGGGTTTAAGGGTTAAGGAGTTAAGGAGTAGAGGGGAGAGAGGAGAGAGGGTGTAGGAGGGAGAAACTTGAGAGAGAAGAAGGGGAGTGGGATAGAGATAAAAAGTGCAGGAATTACTAGGGTTGAAGGGTTAAAAAAATTGAGGGAGCTTGAGGAGAGGTGGGTAGGAGGAGAGACTTGAGGAGAGAGAGAGAGGGAGTGGGAGAGAGATAAAAGGGTGGGAGTAGAAGGGAGTAGAGGGAGAGGGAGTGGAGTAGGAAGGAGAGACTTGAGACAGAGGTGGGAGAGAGATAAAGGGTAGGGGGTCCTAGGGTTTAAGGGTTAAGGGTAGAGGAGCTCGAGAGGGAGAGTGGGTAGGAGGAGAGACTTTCAAGAGAGAGA
>VDFB02345346.1:0-17313 GCA_007258455.2 Sequoia sempervirens
GGTCATATGGACGACCGTATTTTTTTGCTCACAGTGCTGAAAAATTGCGCCTGAATAGTGTTCACTGATTTTGTCCCCAAGTGCCTATTTATAGGCCTTTTTTTTCATTTTTTCACAACTTTTGCATACGGAGGCGAAATTTTTCAAACGAAATATTGACGGAAAGGTGGAGATCTGAATTTTTCAGTGGTGCAGATATTTTGCAGAGATTTTGCAGTTTTGTGCCTCTTTTTCCAGGTTGAAGCCCGATCATCATTTTTTGCTTCCGAACTTGTATCTTGGTGCTTCGATCTCCGATTTTCTCCAAATTTGCGGCATCGGAAAGATATTCAGGAGTACTTTAGATCTACTCATGCACTTTTTGCAGATTTGTTTCCAGATTTTCATATTTTCAGTTTGTAGCTGATTTGATAGTTTGGGATATATTCTTGTAAATTTGCAAAAAAAGTGCAAATCTTGTTGGGACAAAGGGGTTGATTTCTTGTATTGTGAGGGAAATTTGTTGTTCTCCTCTTGTAATATCTCATTGTATCATGGATTTGACAAAAGTTGTACTTCTAACTCCATATAACTATCATGAGTGGAAATCTCAAATGGAGTTATTATTGTTAAAATCAAAGTTGCAACGCATCACATTTGGTCAAGATCCAGAACCTACAGGAGCAAAAGAGAAAAGAAAATGGCTTGATAGAAGGGATGAAGCTCTTGGTACTTTGAAGTTGTCCATTTCTCCAGATCTTAGATATCATGTTGCATCTTGCACTCATCCTAATGAAGCTTGGAATACTTTAGAGAGACTCTTTGGTAAGCCAGATAAGATGAGGAAATTTAAGTTGGAGAATGAACTTATGGGTCTTAATCCTTCAGATTTTGCCAATGTCCAAGACTTTTTCTCTAAGCTCAATTCTCTTAGATTGCAGTTATCTAATTGTGGGGTCACTAAAGAGGATGAACAGTTGATACTTTCTATTCTTGCTAAGCTTGGTCCTGATTATTCAGTTTTTGTTTCTACATTCTATGCTACAATGGATGCTCTTGGCACTACATACAAAATTCCTTCTCTTGATGAATTTGCAGCTCAACTCACAAGGGAACAAGCAAAGTTGGTACACATGGGCACATTGAAGTCTTCTAGATCTCATGTTCTTGTTGCAAAGGAGACAAAGGATTCAAGTGGCAAAGGTAAGAAGTAGAACAAGGCACCCAAGTCTAATGAGCAAGGTAAAGATCCTCCTTCACATAGTACTCCTGAGTCTACATCCTCTTCTAAAGAGGAATCATCTAAAAAGAAGAAGTCAAAATGTGCATATTGTAAAAGATTAGGACATGATGAGCATAGATGTTATAATATGAAGATTGATGAACTAACACACCTTCTTCAAAAGAATAATATTAAGCTTCCCTCATCAATGTCTGGTACTTCTTCAACATCTTAATCGGTAGCTCCATCATCATCATCTCAGTCACAGGACACAGGATCTACTTCTGGGCTACACAAGATGAAAGGACAAGCACTCTTGGCCTCTACAAGTCTTGCATCTCATAGATGGCTTCTTGATTCAGGGGCATCTCATCATATGGCATCTTCTATGGACATGTTCTCTTCTTTTGAGCCTTGTAATTCACCTCATATATTGATGGGTAACAATACATATATGAAAGTAAGTGGGAAGGGTTCTATTGATATGGGGGAAGGGAGCTTCAATGATGTACTTTGTGTTCCTTCCTTGTCCACTAATCTCCTTTCTATTTATCAAATTACTCATGGGGGTCAAGGTAAAACAGTTGAGTTCACTCCAGATAAGGTGTACATAAGGGACTTGGAGACTAGGGATATTGTTGCTATCGGGATGGCTGATCACTCATCTCGTGTATATTCCTTTTCACATTTTTCTTCAGAAGATGATAATGTTCCTTTGACTGCATCACACACTCCATTGAGTGTGAACCATGATAGTGAGGAGAAGTTTGGTCATCTACACCTTGGTATTCTTGAGACCAGTGCTGAGCTTCCTACTCCTCCACCTCCTGCTCCTTCAGCCATTGATGCTTCTATTCAGCAGGATGATCATAGTTTTTCAGATCTTGCTTTGTGGGATGAGTATTTGACAGGGATTTCTAACTTGTTCATGGAGTCTCATATTGCAGATTTGGAGGACACACTTGAGGGGATTTCTCTCCTCTTTGATGATAGTTTCAGTACAACTGTTATCCCATCTTCTTTGTCTTTGGAGATTTCCATTCATGAGTCTCCTCCTTCACTTGATTTGTCATGTTTCTTGGTTCAGTTTGATCATGATTCTGTTGTGGCTCATTCAAGCTTGGAGGATCTTCATTAGTTTTCAGAGGCATACATGAGCATTCATGCTTCCTCCTTTTAGTTGGACATGGAGTGGCTTCTACATAAGCTTATGGATTTGTTTCTTCCTAAGGGACGATGTGTTGCTTGCAGACATTGGGTCATCTTTTGTTTTCAGGCATTCTTCATCGGCATTGGAGCTTCTTCATCATGGGGGGGATATCTTATCTCTCTACTTTCCTCTTATGGGGGGGGTATTTGATTGTATATACATGATGCATGTTATCCTTGGGGGGTATCATTGAGTCCTCCATACATCACGTTTGTTTTTATTTTGTTTTTCTCTCTTTTGGAGAGGATTTTGTCCCACAAGGGAGTTTTCTCTTTCTGCGCTTGAGGGTGCATCATTGCATTGTAAATGGGTACTAACATATTACTGTGGCAGGACCCATAGTCATAGTCTTTACCTGATTTGCATAATAATCTTCTCCTAAATTGCACTTAAGGTGAGTAATGAATAATTGTCTTGTACCTAGCTAATTCATTCACTAGGTAGTTAGGGGACATATTCACATGGTTAAGTTTACTTAGGAAAAATATTCTTTCTAGAAGTCTTAGTTGTCCTATCTATAACTTATCTTATCTAGCTAGGATCGCATGATTCCTAGGTGATTGGGTTGTTGGTTGTCTCATGTCATAGGATCTGACGTTTGTCCAGCATCATATTCATACCCTATCTCCTGTACTTGCCCATATAAAGCAAGGCATCTCATCATTACATTTGTATTCAAGCTAATCAAGCAATGGCATTCAAGCAATCAATCAATCTTGCATTGTGAAGCAAGCTTTCTTGCCATTCTCTCTCTTGTGGAAGTGGTTTTGGTTGCAACTGATCTTGGGGGTGTTGAGGAGTCACCATCAACTCCTACATTTTATGATTGCACCTATTGTAGAGATTATTGGCGGTAATGCGCATCCACTTTCTTCAAAGTTTTTATTATTCATTTCAAAGAGACATTGTCACCACATGTTCATCATATACATGGGTGATATAAGGAGCTTGCGTGGGGGTGAGAACATTAGGATTGTTTTCTTCTATGGCCCCTTGTGACAATGTCTTGTTCAAATCCATCCTTGTATCAATTGGTTCACCTCCCCCATCTAAATGACCACACATAGAAAATGCAAAACGCAATTGAAACCCATAACGTATCGCAATTCAAATTGGAATTCACTTACCGTGGATGACCCCTTCAATGATAGATGATATTTTCATCAATTCAACAACCTTGAGGACATGTTTGCAAGTGTTCCCCTACAAACTCCAAGGGAAGTCACAAAAAAAAGGCGTTCCCCAAATTTTTGAACAATGTTATGCATTGGCCCACTTTGACTTTTCACCCAGTTTGTATAGGATTTGTTTCATTGGGAATATAGTCATCGTCTGGAATTACCTTGGCCCGCTCCACACTAGATCACATATTTAAACACTTTTGGTTCGTCAAAAAACCATAATGCTGCAACTTTTCCTTTTTTCCTATAGAATGGTTCCATTTTGTACACAAGTGTGTAATACAAATAGTCCATTCTCCTTGTGCATTTTATTGAACAATCACACAAGTATCGAGTTTTGAGTGTACAATGGTATGACTCAATGGATGCATTCATATCCTAGTTGGCATGTGGGAATAGTTTTCAATTTTTTTCCCACATGGCTGCGAAAAAAAAAATCCAATAGTGAAGTAAACCACAACATATTAGAGGTGACATCAAAGAATTTGAATGGTGTGAATCTTGCGAGGTGAAAAAAATTATCAACTCACCAATTCAACCTTCTCCTTTGCACCAGGTCTTGTTGAAGTACTCTAAGAATCGGGGCTGATCATTGAACTCTTGAAAGAAAGAGTTCAATAGCTGAGTGACACAATCTTCATTGTCACCGATTGCCATCATGATAGCACCAAGACTATAGAAGGTGTCCATTTCCCTCTCCTTGTCTGTATACTTATATACATTCTTTAGCCAATCCCTTTTGACATACCAAAGGCATAAAAGAACACTACAGTTAAAGAAAACCCTAATAGACAATACAAATGATATTGTTTACTGTTCAACTGCATGAGATAATGGCATTGAAAATGAATACCAAATGAGAAAGGTAGAGAAATGAAGAAAGGGATGCACATACTATATGGCTTGGATTTCTATAGTCACATCATCAATAAGGAATGCATTGATTCTCCACTCTGTCATGGTTGTTCTTCCACAATCATGCAATACTCATAGCCACGTAGAGATGTCCTCAATCTTGTTTCGTGAGGAGACTACCCACACAACTGGCACACCACTATGTTGCTTGTCGAAAGCGAGGAAAATATACAATGGATTCTATAGAGATAAAAACTCAGTGTGAGCATTGTCAAGTTTAAAGCTAGCAAGATCATTGAAAACATGAAGAACTATTTGTCAATTTTTGTTAGGCCTCAACCCATATTTGTTAGTTGCAAATGTGGAATCCATCGAGATGACTGAATTGTGCGAGTGGGTAACCATCCTATCCAACATCCATGAAATTTGAATCCTAATAACAAAATGTGTATTCTTCCCATTGGGCCATTGAAAGTAGTTGTCAAAGTCCTCTCCACTCCACAGTAGAATACTTGTCGAGTTGACTTTGTGTTTCTATGCATGAGTAGAATGCACCTTTCACCAAGTATTCATAACATCCTTTCTTGTAAGGAATTGATCTCTCTTGGAAATCATGTTGCATAAGACAGGATCGTTGATGTGTCTATTCATTATAGCATTGACATTGATGTCCATGAGAAAAAGGCTTTTAATATAGCTTTTTCACTCCATGGATAGGTTAGCGGAAAACATAGAATGCTTCTCTGCACTTGTGTCATGAATTCCATGGCAATATTGATTATTTTTATCAACGTGAAACATTTCTTTGTAGATAATATAGGCAACATCAGGTTTTCCATTCATAACCTTCACCATGAAGTGGTATTGACAACCTCACATTTGTATAAATGTCTTATGTGGTTTCTTCTCTGGTGGAGTTTGGCCTTTATTGTCTTTAGGACCATGTTGACACTAGTAGTTGCGAGAAAGGGGTCATCTCATCATGTTGAACCAAGGAGAGTAAAATATCATTTGACCATAGAAATGAATGTTGAAAGATACAAACCTCAAATAGGAAATTTTTTTTCCATAAGTTTCTTTTTCAATGGGATAGGAGGCAGTAGGTTCTCTTATTTTCTTGTACACAAATTTGGTTTCAAAACCTTCAATGAACATTTCACTGCGAATAAAATGATCAAGTCTCATAAGAGGAATTTCTGCAACAAGGTTAGGGACCTTATCCTTGTTGATGGAAATATCAACCCATTCCAAATTAGAACACCAAAAAGGAGAGCCTCCATTTTGTACATCTTACACCTCCAATTTGTCTTGCTTCTTCCATTTCAAACCTCTCCCTATTCTAGGAAATGACAAAATTGGATGAATAGTTAACATTAGTGTGGATTGTGTGAAGAAAAATAAATAAACCATTCATTAAACATAGATAAAATGTGCTCGCATAGTTTTCATCTGTGTGAAACCAATACGAGGTTGTCGGCTTCAAGTGAGGAAAATTAAAGCTGATAGATTCAATTAAGCTAGACACATAAAATATAACAAAAATGAATGCTAGGCATTGAATATTCCATCTCAACGTATAGGTGGACATAGACAAGGACAACAAAAAATGACAAGAAAAACCTTTGATGACATCTTAGTATGGAAGAGAAAATTAAAAAAAGTGCATCCATTGCTGCGAGCAATGCCAAAATGATAACATGTTTCTTGCATCTGTTGAAAAAAAATGAATTAGTAATGGAGAGTATGAGGAAGGGCATAAAACTACAAAAAAAATTGTGAACCATGATGTAAGCGATTGCAAGTTTGAAAACACATGTAGACGAGCCTCCATGCTAACATAGATACCATAACACTGCAAGTAAATATAAAAAAGATTTCAGATAGTATGGGGTGTACAAAATTCTTTTACCTGAGGAGGCATGTTGTGATATTCATCCTTCCATTTCACATGACTTAACATGAGGAGGAAAAGCACATCTAGTAATTAATGAAATAAACAAGTGAAGGCTGAACCACACAATTAATGGTTCAACCTAGAACTTCATATGTGGCGTAGGAGTGTAACATGCATCACAATATGTAATTACTTATATAATAGCAACAACATATGTATTATCATGGGAAGATACATTAGTTGTGCTACGTGTGTAAGTTTTAAAGGAGAGGAAGGGTTAGAGGGAAAGCAAAACCTTTGATGAAAACCTTGTATGAAAAAAGAATAAATGAATCCATTGTTGCAAGCAACGCCAAAATTATAACATGTTTCTTGCATCTGTTGAAAAAAGATGAATCAGTAATGGATTGTATGAGGAAAGGTATAAAGGTGTAAAATTTTCTATGAACCATGATGTAAGCAAATGTATGTTGGAAAACATTCCATGTAGATGAACCTCCACACTGACATGAAGACCGCAACCCCGCATGTAAATATAACAAATATTTTAGAGAATATGGGGTGTACAAACCTGTTTTACCTGAGGAAGCATGTTGTGATATTCAACCTTCCATTTAATGTGACTTAACATGAGGAGCAAAAGTACTTCTATAAATTAATGAAATAAACAAGTGAAGGTTGAACCACACATTCAGTGGTTCAACGTAGAACTTCATATGCGGCATAGGAGTGTAACATGCATCAGAGTATGTAATTAATTATACAATGGCAACAAGAGATGTATTATCATGGGAATATATATTGGTTGTTCTATGTGTGCAAGTGTTAAAGGAGAGGAAGGGTTAGAGGGCAAGCAAAACCTTTGATGACAACCTTGTATGTAAAAAGAATAAGTTCATCTATTGCTATGAGCAATGCCAAAATGATAACATGTTTCTTGCATCTATTGAAAAAAAGATGAATCAATAATGGAGTGTATGAGGAAAGGTATAAAGGTGTAAAATTTTCTATCAACCATGATGTAAGTGAATGCAGGTTGGAAAACATAGCGTGTAGATGAACCTCCACACTGACATAAAGACCACAACCCCATGTGTAAATATAACAAAGATTTCAGAGAATATGGGGTGTACAAACCTCTCTTACCTGAGGAGGCATGTTGTGATATTCAACCTTCCATTTAGGGGGTCTTAACATGTGCAGCAAAGGAACATCTAGAAATTCATGAAAAAAGGAAGTGAAGGTTGAACCACACAATGAGTGGTTCAACCTACAACTTTTTATGTGGCGTATGAGTCTAATGTGCATAATACTATGTAATTAATTCTACAGTTTCAAGAACAGATGTACTAGGGAAGATACCTTGGTTGTGGTGCATTTGTATGTGTTAATGGAGAGGAAAGGTTGTAGGGCAACCAAAACCTTTTAGAAACTTCTATGCAAATAAATATGCATCCATTGGTGCCAACAACGCCAAAAGAATTTTTTTTTTTTTGCATATGTTGACAAAATCATGAATCAGTAATGGAGTGAATCAAGAAAGTCATACATGTGCAAATTTTCCTATCAACCATGATGTCAACCAATGCATGTTGGAGAACACAGTGTCTACTAGAACCTCAAAGTAGACATAAATACCACATGTAAAATCACAACCTCACATGAAAGAAGAATAAGATTTCATAGTATATGGGGTGTACAAACTTTTTTTACTTGAGCAGGCATGTTGTGATATCGACCCTTCCTTATGGGGTGAGTTAACATGACCAGAAAAAGTGTATATGACAATGCATGAACTAAAAAAGTGTAGATTGAACAACCGGATGGGAAGTCCAACCTACAACTTTTTTATGTAGCCTATAAGCCTAACGTGAATAATAACATGTAATTACTTCTACGACTGCCAAAAATGTGAAAAGAAAAAAAAATAGCATTCCATCTGGTGATAAAAAAATAATTCAATGAAGTCAAACATCTGTGAACATAAAACTAAACATGACCAGCAAAAGAACATCAAGCACAAAAGTAAAAAATTCCACCCTTCAGCTTACAACAAGCAAATATATCGAAAGTAAAACCCATAGTGTTTTCTAACATTCCTATAGTTTATTAATTAGAGAAAGTTCAAAAGAAATTTATAGTCTAGCTGTGACTTGTTTTATATTTTGAAAATGTTCCTTTCATTACATTCATATTGTGTAAACAAGAAGATGATTTCATTCCCATAAAAAAGAAACAATTTCTTGGAGACATGAAATCCATGTGTGAAATGGTAGACAAGTTTTGTAAATAACTTATCAAACAGAAAAAACTCTGCATTCTCTAATGAGAAAGACACTCTCCAAGCTAACCAAAGAGCAGCTGCAAAGCTATAGAAAAGTATTGAAAACATTCAAAACTCTATCCAAAAAATGGATGTTACTATCCTAAGGGCTGATAAGGAAGAAACTACTCCAAATGAACAAATAAAATGTACTTATAACTGAAACCCAACACTATGTTTCCCATTTACAATTATTTTTTGCACTTCTTTCTTTAATCGACTGAAATTTAAACACAATAATGCAATATGTGAATTGGAATACATTCATACTATTTTGTAAAATTCCATGTTGCAAAAATGTGGATGTTAAGAAGGAAGCAACCCACCATGAGACAAACCCTTAAATTTAAACAAGGACATTTAAATAACTGAAACCCATCATTGTGTTTCCCATTCACAATTATTTTGTGCACTTTTTTTTTCAATCAACTAAAATTAAAACACAACAACAGAATGTGTGAATTGGAAGACATTCATACTATTTTGTAACATTCCATGTTGCCAAAAAATGGGTGCTAAGAAGCAAGCAACCCAACACGAGACAACCCTTTACCTTTAAATAGGGAGATTCAAATAACTGAAACCCAACATTACGTTTCCCATTTACAATTATTTTGCACACTTCTCTTTTCAATCGACTGAGACTAAAAGACAACAATGGAATGTGTGAAGTGCAATACATTCATACTATTTTGTAACATTCCATGTTGCAAAACCATGGTTGTTAAAAATCAATCAACCCAACATGAGACAAACCTTTCCATTTAAAAAAGGAGATTCACATAACTGAAACCCAGTAGTGTGCTTCCCATTCAAAATTATTTTCTGCACTTTTTTTTCAATTGACTGAAATTAAAGCACAAGAATGGAATGTGTTAATTTGAAGAAATTCATACTATTTTGTAACATCCCACATTGCACAATCATTGGTGGTAATAAGTAAGCAACCCACCATAAGACAACCCTTTACATTTAAATAAGAAGATTCAAATAACTGAAACCCAGCACTGTGTTTCCCATTCACAATTATTTTGTGCACTTTTTTTTTCAATCAAATGAAAATAAAACAAAACAATGGAATGTGTGAATTGGAAGACATTCATACTATTTTGTAACATTCCATGTTGCAAAACCATGGATGTTTAGAAGCAAGAAACCCACCATGGGACAACCCATTCCATTTAAACAAGGAGATTCAAATAACTCAAACCTAGCACTGTGTTTCCCATTCACAATTATTTTGTGCACTTTTTTTTTCAATCGACTGAAATTAAAACACAAAAACAAAATGTGTGAATTGGAAGACATTCATATTATTTTTTAACATTCCATGTTCCAAAAACCTGGGTGCGAAGAAGCAAGCAACCTAGCATGAGACAACCCTTTACATTTAAACAAGGAGATTCAAATAACTGAAACCCAACACTGTGTTTCCCATTTACAATTATTTTGTGCACTTATTTTTTCAATTGACTAAAATTTAAACACAACAATGGAATGTGTGAATTGGAAGACATTCATACTATTTTGTAGCATTCTATGTTGCAAAACCATGGCTGTTAAGAAGTAGGAAACCCACCATGAGACAACCCTTTCCATTTAAACATGGAGATTCACATAACTAAAACCCAGTAGTGTGTTTCCCATTCACAATTATTTTGTGAACCTTTTTTCTCAATTGAATGAAATTAAAACACAAGAGTGGAATGTGTTAATTTCAAGACATTCATACTATTTTGTAACATTCCACGTTGCACAATCATGGGTGTTAAGAAGCGGGCAACCCAACATGAGACAACCCTTTACATTTAAAAAAGGAGATGCAAATAATTGAGACCCAACACTATGTTTCCCATTCACAATTATTTTGTGCACCTTTTTTTTTCAATCGATTGAAAATAAAACACAATGGAATGTGTCAATTGGAAGACATTCATACTGTTTTGTAACATTCCATGCTGCAAAACTGTGGCTGTTAGGAAACAAGCAACCCACCATGAGACAACCGTTTACATTTAAATAAGGAGATTCAAATAACTGAAACCCAACACTAGGTTTTCCATTGACAATTATTTTTTGTAGTTCATTTTTCAATTGACTGATATTAAAACACAATAGTGGAATGTGTGAATTGGAAGACATCTATATTATTTTTGTAACATTCCACAAGTTAAAAGTCAGGATGTTAAGAAAAATAAACCACCTATGAGAAAAAAAATCCATTTACATTTAAATAGGAGGATTGAAATATTTGAAAACTAATATCAGAGCTTCCCATTTACAATTATTTTGTGCACTTTTCAATTGATCAACAAACATGAATGGAATGTGTGAATTGGAAGACATTCATGCTGTTTTGTAACATTCCATGTTGCAAAACCGTGGATGTTAAGAAGCAAGCAACCCACCACGAGACAACCCTTTACATTTAAATAAGGAGATTCAAATAACTCAACCCGAAGCACTGTGGTTTCCTATCTACAATTATTTTTCTCTCTGTGACTTTTATTTTAATTGACTAAAATTTAAACAATAATGGAATGTGTGAATTAGAAGACATTCTTATTTCATTTTCTAACATTCCATAAGTTGAAAGCCATGTGTAAGTGGGCGTAGGCCAATCCAACTCCACTATGAGATAACCCCTTACATTTCGGTATGCTAGATTCAAGCATAACTCAAACCTACTACTATGTTCTATCTACTCATTATTTTGTGCACTTTTTTTTTGAATCGATTGAAAATAAAACATACAATGGAATGTGCTAATTGAAAAGATTCATGCAATGGTTTTGTAAATATTCCGTGTTGCAAAATTCATGTTAAGAAGAAAGTAACTCCACCATGAGACAACCTCATATATTCAAACAAGGAGATTCAAAATAATCGAAACTCAACACTATGTTTCTCATTCACAATTATTTTCTGCACTTCTTTTTTCAATCCACTGAAATTAAAACACAAAAATGAAATGTGTGAATTGGAAGGCATTCATACTATTTTGTAACATTGCATGCTGCAAAACCATGAATATTAAGAAGAAAGCAACGCACCATGAGACAACCCCTTATATTTAAACACCAAGATTCAAATAACTGAAACCTAGTACTATGTTTCCCATTCAGAATTATTTTGTCCACTTCCTTTTTCAATCCACTGAAATTAAAGCACAACAATGGAATGTGTGAATTGGAAGACATTCATGCTATTTTGTAACATTCCATGTTGCAAAACTGTGGGTGTTAAGAAGCAAGCAGCCCACCATGAGACAACCCATTCCATTTAAACAAGAAGATTCACATAACTAAAACACAACAGTGTGTTTCTCATTCACAATTATTTTGTGCATTTTTTTTTCAATCAACTTAAATTAAAACACAGGAAATTTAATGCTGGGAATTTTTGGAAAGAAATTCATACTCTCTTGTCACATTCCATGTTGCAAAACCGTGGGTGTTAAGAAGGAAGCAACCCACCATGAGACAACCCTTTATATTTAAATACAAAGATTCAAATAATTGAAATTGAACAATGTGTTTCCCATTTACAATTATTTTGTGCAGTTTTTTTCTTCAATCAACTAAAATTAAAACACAAAAAATAGGAATGTGAATTGAAGACATTCGATGAATTTATTCTTGTAACATTCCATGTTGCAAAACCATGGGTAAGCATAGCCAAGCAACCCACCATGAGAAAAATCCTCACATTTAAAACAAGGAGATTCAAAATAATTGAAACCCATCACTCATGTTTCCCATTTACAATTATTTTGTGCACTTTTATTTTTCAATGGAGTGAAATTTAAACACAAAAATGGAATGTGTGATTTTGATGACATTCATACTATTTTGTAACATTCCATGTTGTAAAAATGTGGGTGTTAAGATGCAAGCAACCCACCATGAGATAACCCTTTACATTTAAACAAGGAGATTCACATAACTGAAACTTGACACTGTTTTCCCATTCACAATTATTTTGTGCAATTTTTTTTTAATCAACTAAAATTAAAACACAAGAATGGAATGTGTTAATTTGAAGAATGTATACTATTTTGTAAATATTCCATCGCTGCAAAACTATGTGTTAAGAAGCAAGCAACCCACCATGCATGCACCATTTCCATGTAAACAAGTGAGATTCACGTGAATCAAACTCCTCGATAGTGTGTTTCCCATTCACACCATTGTGCATTGTTTCTTCAATCGACTGAAATTAAAAAGACAACAATTTAATGTGTGTGAATTTGAAGAAATTATATCGCTTTGCAACATTCCATGTTGCAAAATAATGGGTGTTAAGAAGCAAGCAACCCAACATGAGATAAACCTTTACATTTAAACAAGGAGATTCAAATAATTGAAACCAAACACTGTGTTTCCTATTCACAATTATTTTGTGGACATTTTTTTGAATCAACTGAAATTAAAACACATGAATGGAATGTGTTAATTTGAAGACATTCATACTATTTTGTAACATTCCATGTTGCAAAATAGTGGATGTTAAGAAGCAAGAAACCCACCATGAGAGAACCATTTCCATTCAAACAAGGAGATTCACATAACTGAAACACAATAGTGTGTTTCTCATTCACAATTATTTTGTGCATTTTTTTTTCTTAATCTACTCAAATTAAAACAAAAAGAATG
The DNA here is from genome assembly GCA_007258455.2 of Sequoia sempervirens. Taxonomy (NCBI): domain Eukaryota; kingdom Viridiplantae; phylum Streptophyta; class Pinopsida; order Cupressales; family Cupressaceae; genus Sequoia; species Sequoia sempervirens. Next base: position 13,320 of record VDFB02345346.1, read on the forward strand.
GAATGTGTTAATTTGAAGACATTCATACTATTTTGTAAATATCTCCACATTATGTACCAACCGTGGGTTTCTAAGAGAAGCAAGCAACCCACCATGAGACAACCTTTACATTTAAACAAGGAGATTCAAATAACTAAAACCCAACAAATGTGTTTTTCTACTATCTATAATTATTTTGTGCACTTTTTTCAATCGAACAAAATTAAAACACAACAATGGAATGTGTGAATTGGAAGAAATTCATACTACTCTTTTGTAACATTCCATGTTGCAAAACTGTGGATGTTAAGAAGCAAGCAACCCACGTGAGACAACCCTTTACATTTAAACAAGGAGATTCAAATAACTAAAACCCATCACTATTTTTCTCATTCACAATTATTTTGTGCACTTTTTTTTCAATCGACTGAAATTAAAACACGACAATGGAATGTGTGATTTCAAAGAAATTTATACTATTTTGTAACATTCCATGTTGCAAAACTGTGGGTGTTAAGAAGCAAGCAACCCACCTTGAGATAACCCTTTACATTTAAATAGAGAGATTCACATAACTGAAACCTAGCACTATGTTTGTTTCCTATTCACAATTATTTTGTGCACTTTTTTTTTAATCAACTTAAATTAATATACAAGAATGCAATGTGTTAATTTGAAGACATTCATACTATTTTTTAACATTCAACATTGCAAATCTATGGGTGTTAAGAAGAAAGTAACCCACCATGAGACAACCCTTTCCATTTAAATAAGGAGATTTCTATAACTAAAACCCAGTAGTGTGTTTTCCATTCACAATTATTTTGTGAACTTTTTTTTTTAAAACTACTAAAATTAAAACACAAGAATGGAATGTGTTAACTTGAAGAAATTCATATTGTTTTGTAACATTCCACATTGCACGACCATAGGTGTTAAGAAACAAACATTCCACCATGATACAACCCTTTACATTTAAACAAGGAGATTCAAATACCTGAAACCCAACAGTGTATTTCCCATTCATAATTATTTTGTGCACTTCCTTTTTCAATCAACTGAAATTAAAACACAACAATGGAATGTGTGAATTGGAAGACATTCATACTATTTTTTAACATTCCATGTTGCAAAACCATGGGTGTTAAGAAGCAAGCAACCCACCATGAGACAATGCTTCATTTAAACAAGGAGATCTACATAATCAAAACCTGTGAGTGTGTTTCCCCATTTCATAAATGTTTTTCGTAATTTTTTTCATTCGAAAGAAATTAAAACACAAGAATATAATGTGTTAATTTGAAAAGATTTGAATACATTCATACATTTAAATAACTCCACATTGGGTTTCCCAAATTTTTATTATTATAAAATCTTGTAAAACCCTCTGCCTATAACCCAATTACCCCTCACCTCAAATTTCGTCGGTATTCACCTCACATTTATTTTGTGCACCTTTTTTTTAATCAACTAAAATTTAAACACAACAATGGAGTGCATTTTTTTTAAGATATTCATAAATTTAAATAAATCCACATTGGGTTTCCCAAATTTCATATTAAAAAATATTGTAAAACCCTCTACCTATAACCCAATTACCCCTCACCTCAAATTTCGTCGATATTCTCCTCCAACTCCTCCACATGAACTCCACACTTCAACTTACAACCTCGATTTCATTGGTATTCTCCTCCAAGTCTTTGTCATCCATGTGCACTCAAACCTTCAAATTTCCCTTTCAACATGCAAATTGGAAACAAATAATATTTTCTCCTTTCTTCCTCAAAACAAAAAAGGCTATTTTTTTTCCCATTTCAGTTTCCCTTCCACTTTTCCTATGCCAAGAAAAGAGACTTTTCGAGAAAGAAAACCTACTCGCCTTTTTCCCCTACTGACAGGTAGGAAAACCCAATTGATGATGTTGTTAACTCACACCTAACAATCATCGGTTGTTTTCTCCCATTGCCACTTTTCTCTGTAATTGCTCGTCTTGTGGTCCCTGCACTATGACATCACGTCATGTTATGTATTTTTCCATGTATGTCGTTATGTATGTTTTTCATGCTTTTTTGTATGCACATTGGTGGTTTTTTTCTAGGAGTTAGTTGGCTTTGAAATATAACTAATAATCAATAATCAATATTTTATTATTATGGGAGTCTCTTTTTAATAGAACTATGAAAATATCGTACATGTAAGGTATCTTTTTTAAGTGAGAAGATAGGTTGAGATGATAAAAACATTCATCATTAAACTTTTTTTTGTTAACACAAGCATATAAGTTTGAAATCTCTATCGAGGGTAACATGGATGGTTTGACGAGAATATACATTATGTGAACTAATCATATATTATGTCAAGAACCCTGCAATACTTTAAAAAAAAAAACTATCTATATAAAATAGACTCCAACAATATCCTTATTTCTCCATCGACATAATTTTCTTGCTTCAAAATAAATATGTAGTAGTCTTCAAAATAGAAACCTTGAAAATTACATCAATTTCTTCATTTTTTTATTCCAACTACTCTAAATATGCTCTTACCATATAAATTATTGACAACCATATATATGATGTGAAGAAAGTCTTTAGAAGAAACAAAAGTATGAGATTTGAATCATGATCTACCACACTCAAAACACTTTCTCCCAACTAACTACATAATATTTTAGTCATCACCTAAACCATTTTCATAACATAAATGATCTATTAAAGTTACCACAATATATCTCAAAACCTTAAGTCACCTATGTAACAAGAAAATTCAATATAGCAACCAATTAATGAAACAAAATTTATAGTGCTTTCAAAAAAAATTCACACAATAGTTAAGAAATATAAACATCATCTTGCAAAGAATACCTCCAATGCTAATTAGGAAAAAATCTTATGAAATGTGGATTATTGAGAGGTGATTGTTGTCGCAATAGACTCCAAATATTGAAGGACATTCAAGACAAGGAATAAAAAATATTAATCACATGATGTTTTTTTCTTTTCTACAATAAATTTCTCATCAAATACTAACAATATCCTCAAATGATTTATAAGTTTTTTTCTACTCTTCCTTTTCTTTTCAAAACTCTTTAAATTTTTAAATTTTTGTTAAGAAACAAAAAATATATTTCAACATTCAAAAAATTCCTTAACATTAGGATGGTTTTCTTCCAACTCCATTAACTTTTGTTTACTAGCAACTTCTTCATTGCTTGATCATAGGCCTATCACCATGAACACTCATGTACCATATTAAAATTTGAAAGATAAAATAAAATGCTATAAAAAATAAATCATATTAGCATAATGAGATATCAAATAATAATGCATTGATTTCTTTGGGATTCTTCAATATGATTTTCATTTCATTACATTGGCTAATATAACCTTATGTTTTCCAATTTAAATAAATAACTACCAAAAATAGCAATTTTTTTATTCACTAACAATTTTGTGGTTTCCATCATAGACCTTAGAGAACCAAAAGAATTGGTGGGGACACTGTTGGAAGTTTGTGTTTTTATTGATGTCAATAGGTCTATATTGTTGATGCGATTGCATTGGTGTCAACCTTGGAGTTGCTTTTATTAGTTGCATTATGTTGTCATTAGTAGTCTCACTAATATCAACCTCTAGTGTTGCTTTGGTAAGCATGTGTTTGTTGTTGTTAAAACTCTAGTGTGGTTGAGTTGATTTATTTTAGTTGACTTGGTTGTGGTAAGAAAATGTTGCAGCTGATGAGATGGTGTTTGTGGTGCTTGGTTTCCAAGTGATTTTGAGAAAAAATGAATAAAAGAGGAAATAGTGTGGTGAAGTGTGTTCAGTGTGGTAGACTAGTGTTATGGTTTTTGCTCCATATTTGTTCTATATTGAAGATCTACTTTCATGAATTATATATGTTAATAATAGGTGTTTAGAGGTGTCATATCCAGTTTTTTATATTCTAGATCACTTTGAAGAAGATTTTGTGTTCATCAGTGTGTGAACTATGAAAGCAGTGTTGTTTGGGAGAAATG
>VDFB02345347.1:0-13803 GCA_007258455.2 Sequoia sempervirens
ATCTTGTTCTTCATCACTATCCATGTGGTTTTTATCTCTATAATTATGAAAAGGATTTTCTTCCCTATTGTCCATGTTGTTGTTGAAAAGTGGACTTTGATTTATGCTAAAAAGGGGATTACTACTTTCTCCTTCTTTATGAGTGTTCTGAATGACTTTCTTTTTGGATTGTATCCTTCAGTTTGTTGTGTTGAGATCTTGTGGAGATAGGCATATGTTTTCAAAAATTTCCTCTAAACTTAGATCGCGGTTTTGACAAGTGTGTTGGTGATGATATCTTGATCCGATAAGATATGGAATCCTATGATATGATCAAGGATGCTCCTAATTTATTTATTGTGGCTTCCAATTGATGAAGGATTTCAGAATCCTATTTGGGGAAGTTGAACCAAAAATTAGAAAGTTGTTTTGAAAGGTGCACTCTAAAATATTTTGATCTTTTTAAAGAGATTCTCTTAGGATCTTTGAAGAATATGGCTTGGGTGTGAAGGATATTCTATGGAAGGTTGTGGTATGTTGTCAAATTCAAGAGGTTGGTTATGATTATGCCGTTGTGATAGAGCTATTCTTTGATAATAAGCTCAAGAATCTAAGGGATCTACAGCATATTCATCAGTGAATCCTCTAACAGAATCCTGATATCTGTGAAGAAATCCTCAATAGTGAAGCAAGACTTGTCAACTTTTGTACAAGAATTTTCTCTTTTTCAGTGTTTTCTTGTATCCTAATGGTTTCTTAGGTTTTCTGATTCTTTTGGAAACTGATTTCTTGGGAAACTTTGTTGACTTCCAATCCCTAAGCATGGGAAAAGTATTGGGAATGTTTTTGAAGCAATGATATGAAAAACTCTTAAGTGGCTTTCAGTTGTTGTTCTTCATGTTCCTTTTGGATGATCTCTTTATCTAAATTAATGTAATGGAAGACACAACAAACATTTTTGAAAAAAAATGTTCTTAAAGCCCTATACTAACATGAATTGTTTGATCAAGAAATATTTTTCATCAAATGTTTTCACAAGTTTTGTACATGAAAGACAGTTCAGACAGACTCACTCTTAAGTGCTCAAGTAGGTCATTGTAGTAATCAATAGCCAACATCTTAGAACTGTGTCGACTCACATAGCCGTGTCACCCCCGTAGGGGCACCCATGTTTTTGTCTTTTCCAGGTGCATACTCAGAGTTACGGAAGTGGATACCGTATCCCCTAAGCAAACAGTCCTTGGTAGTTATATGGTGAGTGTCTTGGGGGTAGATTCTTCCCTCCCCTTGCACTGTGGTTATTAGAATGTTTGGTAATTGACTCAGTTGGCCACTACACTAGGTTCGTAGTAAGGATTTCCATTTGGTGCGGCAATAATAAACTCCCTCAGGAGACCTCCCAACCTTTAGAACAAATGCTTTGGGGATGGTTATCCTGCACACTACCGGCAACAGAGGGTTTCCCCAAATTTGCTTTAAATTTTATAGTGGGGTGGAATAGCCTGGCTTTGGCTTGAACAAACTTGAGTTGTTCTCATAGGGTGAGTACTTTTTCCCACTACGACAGGCTCTCTAAAGCATGTAATTAAAACAATAAATTGCATGAAAATTAAAAGGCAAGTCTAGTATTCTGATCACCCAGTTAAGGGGAGAGCATAGACCTATTGCCACATTCAAAGCAAGTAGATGTTCTTTTTAGATTCCAAATCACAATGATCTAATCTAAGTGAAGATATTGCTTCACTAAAACAGATTGTTGAATTTTAACTACATAAATCATTATTTGGTGACTTTCCTAGATTGCTTCATTTTATCCATATGTGGCTACCCTAGGATTGCTTCATTTTAGAATTTAGAAAAAGAAAATGAATTTTGTCTGTGGAAGGCGTTAGACTCAGAATTCTGTGATTTTGTTACAGTCTATATGTGCCTGAACAAAAGCTCGATGCACTGGAATAGAAGCTATATGCGCTGGAACAAAAGCTATATGCGTGCAAATAGACGCAATATGTGCCTAAATAGTAACTAGATGCACCGCAAGAAAGATTTGTAACTATTTTTTTATTTTTTTTTAAAGTTACTGCGTATGCAGAAAGAAAGACTATATGCGCACAAACATTTACTCTATGCGCCTAAGCTATTATGAGATGCGCATTAACAGTCACGGGATGCATGTTAACAGTCATGGGATGTGCTTCAAAATCCTACAAAATAAAAATTTAAAATCTCCATATGCGCGTCAGAAAATTTTGAATGTGCCTAAACGTCAGAATTTTCTTGAAAAGCTGATTCCAGAATGCCGAAATTGTCAAAATAAACTTACAAAAAATGTTAAATTTGTGGGTTCCAACCCCACAATGGGTGTCATTTTATGTGTGTATGAAATATTGGATCAAATTAAATGAAAATCAAATAGATATTAATAAGACATTAAATCAAAAAGTGCAAACCGTAACAACAGTTTCTCGAAACCATCTTATCTTCCTCTATCTTCAATGTTTTGTTGTTTTCCAGATTGCTCTCAGATCAATAGATCAGGCTCAACAAAATCATAGCTAAAGAATGAGATTTAAAATGAAAACTATGCTAAGTGCAAAGGTTATGCTAAAATGAGAAGATTGTTGTGATATTGAAACTGGTATGAATGCAAATGCTAGTTGCATGTATGCATAATGTATGCATGCATAAATGAGTATATGAAGTGTAACCAAAGCTTGGATTTGTGCCAGAATTTCTAGACTTTTCAAATGGGTTTTATTGGTTGAATCGATCGACGGTCTGGATTAAGCTTGTTTTGAACAGATGGGGGGAAATCTTTGAAAGTGGAAGAGAAGGATGGAAGGTTTCCCTTTTCTTTCAATTTCGTCATTGAGTTTCGAAGGGAAACTTGCATTTCGAAGGATGAGATGCAAATTTGGAAGGGTGAGTTAGCACGAGTTTAGAAATTAAATTAAATAAATTTATTTAATTTAGAAGTGGAGATGAAAAATGGAAATCCACACAATTAAATAACTCATATTTAATTATGTTTAAAAATGAAATTAGGATGAGATGGAGAATATTAAATAAAATATTTAATATTTTAAATTCGATTATGGGATGGAGAATATTCCATTATTCAAATATTTAAAAATATTTGAACTTTAGGACCAAATGATAATTAAATATAAATAAAATTATTTATTTAATTTAAGGTAGAAGAATTTAGAAGATGAATGATATAAATAAATAATTAAATTTATTTATATGTAGATGACATTAGAGGGATTAATTAAATAAATCATATTTAATTAATTAACAAGCTTAACCATGGCCATTTTTAGACGTATACAGAAACAATACTCTTTGGCAGACCATGTAGCCTCACCACCTCTTTGAAGAACAAGTCAGCAATGTGGACTGCATCATGGGTCTTTTGACATGGAATGAAATGTGCCATCTTCGAAAACCTATCAACCACCACAAAGATTGAATCATTCCCTCATTATGTCCTTGGCAAACCAAGAACAAAGTCCATACTTATATCCTCCCATGGCCTCTCTGTAGTGCGAGGTAGGCTGATATAAACTGTATTCAAGCTCATCATTTATGTCGACATCCGCAACTTTGTACAAACTTCTTTACATCCTGTGACAACTGAGGCCAATAATAGTGCTCACTAATAATGGCAATGGTCTTATCCCGACCAAAATGTCCTGCCATTCCTCCACTATGCTTCTCTTTTATTAGGTTCTCCCTCATGGAACTCCTCGGGATACACAATTGACTTCCCTTAAATAACATGCCATCCGGGGATTATGAAATCTAGCCACCTTGTCTATCCTTTGTAACGGGTTCGCTTTTTGCAAGCTTTCCAAGCCTCTGCTAAATCAGGATCTTCTGTATACAGTGTCTTAAGTTCATTGAACCCAACCACTTCAATCTGCATCTTTGTCATCAATGTATGCCTCCTACTTAAGGCATCTACAACCCTCTTTGACTTCCCACTCCTATGTTTCAAAACAAAGGTATAACTCTACAAAAACTCTACTCATTTCATATGCCTTTGATTTAATTTTCCCTAACTATTTAGGTATTGCAAGGCCTGATGATCAGTATATAGAACAAATTCCTTCGGCAACAAATAATGTTGCCATTTCTTTAATGCTTGAACTATTGCATAAAATTCCTGATCATATACATAATACTTTCTCTTGGCATCATTTAATTTTTCACTAAAATAGGCAATGGGCTTACCTTCTTGGCTCAACCCTGCTCCAATGGCACAACCACTAGCATCACAATCCACCTGAAACACCTTGTTGAAATCTGGGAGGGCTAGAATAGGTTGCTCTGTCACCTTTTGCTTCAACAGTTCAAAATTTTTTGCTGCTCCACTGCTCCACTTGAATTCTTTTCTATCCCCTCTAATTGTTTCAGTAAGGGGTCCACAAATACTACTGAAGTTTCTAATGAACTTTCTATAAAAACTAGCCAAACCATGGAAAGATCTCACCTCAGTAGAAGTTCTTAGGGTAGGCCATTCCAAAATAGCCTTCACCTTCTCTGAGTCCATCTTGAGACCTTCTGATGAGACAACAAACCCCAGGTACACTAACTCCCTCTTCACCAAACTGCACTTCTTCAGATTAATCAACAATTTCTCTTCTCTTAACTTCTCAAAGGCTCTCCGAATATGCATTAGATGCTCCTCCAATGTCTTACTGAAAATCAAAATATCATCTAAATACACAATAACAAAACTTCCCAAAAATTCTTTTAGTACCTCGTTCATGAGCCGCATGAATGTGCTCGGTGCATTGGTTAGCCCAAAAGGCATGACTAACCACTTGTACAGGCCCTCTTTGGTCTTGAAGGTAGTCTTCCACTCATCTCCCTCTCGAATCTGGATTTGGTGATATCTGCTCTTCAGATCAATCTTTGTGAAGTATCGAGCTCCACTCAAATAGTCCATCAGGTCATCCATCCTTGGCAGGGGAAACATGTACTTGATTTTTATCTTGTTTATGGCTATAGAATCTATACACATCCTCCACTCCCCATCCTTCTTTGGTGCTAGTACTGCAGGTATTGCACATGGACTCAAACTCTCTCGTATCAAACCCTTTCTCAATAATTCTTGAACTTGTCTATTCAACTCCTCATTTTCTACTGGAGTCATTCTATGAGCTGCTTTATTTTGAAAACTGGCTCCAGGAATCAAGTCAATCTGATGATGGATCTTCCTTGTTGGTGGTAAACCCTCAGGTACATTATCAGAAACAATATCCTGAAACTCATCCAACATCCCATAAACTTCTTCTAGAATATTCTCACTATCCTCATTACTCACTCTAGGAATCAATGCATAACACACACACTCATGCTTCATACCTTCTAAAAATTTTCTTCCATCTACATAACAAATTCTAGCACTACTACATACCTTTTCTTCAGTCTCCTTTAAGGGTTTCAACTTGTGACGAACCCCATCCTTTGTCAAGGAATAAGTGTTTGCATGGCCATCATGTATAGCTCACCTATCGGCTGCCGCTGGCCTCCCCAACAACATGTGACATTTCCATGGGGATGATATCTGAGTACCTCATCATGGTAGTTCGATTTTTGAACTTTACTAGGCATTGCTCATTGACCAAAACTTTGTGGTCTTTACTTGCAACTAAGAAATCCAATGCAGGATCGCGGGTGCCTTTTCCCTCTTCAAGCTCAACTTTGTGACCATCTCTTAAGACTGATTATCGATTAGCTACCATCAATAATGACATGCAACATTTTTCCTTCACACTTGCACCTTGTGTGAAACAAATTCTTCCTCTATTTTGGTTCCTTTTCCTCGATCACCAAAGGCTCTCCTAATCACTAGGGCTTCTCCCCTTTCAACATCATCTGAATGTTCAGATTGGGCCTCCTCATCTACACGCGCAACTCTTCCACAACCTTATAGCCTTTTGTCTACCCTTCCTTGGTGTTGTGGACATTCATAGGCTCGATGCCCTTCTTCACCACATTGGAAACACGTTCTTTTGAAACCACCTCTTCCAGATCCTTGTCCATATCTCCCTCATCCTCTACCTCTTTGATCACCACTATTTTGATCACAAAGGGCGGTAGAAGTTATCATTCCTTTGGCTTTGGCTTGTACCCACATCTTCACTTTTCTTTTCATCATCATTTCGGCTTCCTGAAGGTCTTCCATTGCCCCTTTTGATTTGACCTCCTCGTCCTTTTTTCTTGCCATCAAATCTTCAACTTCTCTTCCACCTTCAGAGCAAACTGATACACATCCTCAATGGTGGTCATTCTGACTAGGCTTAACTCCTCCTGAATGCTCGGTCATAACCCATTAAGATATCGGACTACCTTCTCCTTATTGACCTCTTTGTGACCCATTCTGATGATTATCTTGTAAAAATATTTAGTATATTCTTTCACAGATATGCTTCCTTACTTCAACCCTTGCAATTTCTTCAACAGATCTAACTCATAGTCCACTGGTATGAACTGTTTCTTCAGTTTCTCTACCATGTGATCCCATCTGGTGATCTTTCCTTTTCCTCTTTGATTTCTTTCCAACTATACCTCTTTCCACCAAATACTGGCATGCCCCTTCAGCTTGATTTTCACAAACTTAATCCAATCTAGGTCCTCCATTTCCTCATACTCAAAATATTCTTCTAGCTCATTGGTCCAGTCGATCAACTCTTCTAGGTTCAGACTTCCAGAATAACTGGGGACTTCTGCTATGGGTCTTTTCCCGATCTTTGAAATGGCCCTTATTAGCCGCATTTGGTCTTGATCAATTACTTCTTCTTCCTCTCCTTCATCCTCACTTTCCTCCCTCGGGTTTAACCCTCTTCTCAACTGCTCTTGTAACACATCAATCTGTCTCTAGAGGGCTGCTAGTGCATCTCTTCCACTAGCATTTCTGCTGCCTCGACCACCTCTGGCACCACAATGCCTACCAGGCATCACTCTTGGAGGCATCTCTCTTGACCTCAACCCACAACCACGGTCCTGGTGCGAACTGCCTCATGATCAACGATCTGTCCACACGCTCAAGAAAACCCGCTCTGATACCACTTGATGAGGGTGCAACTTGAGACTTAGAAAATAACCCACAAACAAGAGAATAATTTTATTATTTAGAAAATGAAACTTCTTACATGCAGAGGATCTCAAATCCCCAAGTTCTACAACACATGCAAGATACAGAAAGCTACAGAATCACCCTTTCGCAATATGCAAACTTGTCCCCAAAAAGTTACCCAAAAATTAGAAACCTGCCCATAAATAGAGCTCATCTTTAGTTTGGAGCCAAAGCAACATTCAAATTTGAGTTTAGGTGGTTTGGTGCTAAAAAATTACAACTTAAAGTTCAAATTTTAAAAGAACATTTGCAATTGTATCTTCTAGAAAGTGCCCCAACTTCCCAGGGCCATAACTTTTGATCTAGGGCTCCGATTCGTGAACCGTTTGAACCATTGGAAATGTCTTGAAGTCAAGAACACGCTCAAAATCTTCCACACTCATTTTGGCAAGTTTTGGGGCTGATCCAGGAACTCTAAGTGCCTCAAAACTGACTTAGAAGATTTTTAGGTGTAAATCTGGGCAACTAAAACTGCAATATCTTTCAACCTAGGAATAGAAAATAAAAATCATAAATTGGGAATTTCATTATGACGAAAAGGGTATCCAAAAATGTAAAAAACATTTAAAAACTGAGAAACTTGAAATTTAACTATTTTTGGGTGATGCAAGATTGCCCTTACACCACTAGATGCTCCTGCATCAGGTTCACACATTGGGGAGTTACAAAACTTGTAGCACATAACTAGACAAACCAAAAACACTCTTACAATTGAATCTACTCAATGAGGTTCTCAAAAAGATAGGTCGAGACCCAAATACATTTTAACACAACTTCATATGCTAGTGTAGATCCCCAATCACTTAGTGAAATGAAGAAAACAAGCCTTGTTGGCTAGATATCCATAAATTTTACAAAAAACCAACTCAACACAATATGTGGCATGAAAGAGATCAACCATTGATGTGTAAATCATAAAGATATGTTCCATGAACATAAAAAACACTTCTAAACACTTCTTTTGTATTGTCATACCACAAATAGCCACCAAAAACCAAACAAACAGAAAACATTTCATCCAAAAGCACAAAATACACAATCATGAGATGAAACATTAACATATAAACTTGTGGTGCAAACCATCACATGAAAACTAAACAAAAAAACTATACAATTATTGAGATAAAGTACACCAAGATGTAGGATCAAAAACATTAATGGAAAGAAATGTGGAGCAGTTTTTGGACCATTCTAGACAACTAACAAAACTACCAATACACTGTAAATATCAGAAACCTCATCGATAACATAGGTGACCTAGAAATATAAGAGTGCATTGGCCACAAAGCACAAACATTGAATCCCAAACTACATGAAAATATCTTCAATAGTAGAGGAATTCATAGTATACTACCAATAATTATTCAAAGTATCTTCCTAAAATAGGAACTTTCACCAATTTTTAGAGACCAAAAATTCCTTATAGGAACACATACTTTCTTAGGAACAAATAGTCTAGAGAGCATACAAAATACTAGAGACCATCAAAAACACCTCTCCACCTTCAACACTACTTTGAATCTTCATCTTAATTCTTCTAATCCTCATCTTAATATATCATCAAGATATTATCTCTTCTAAAAATAACAATGCCCAATCATACTTTACTTGATATCACTAAGGCATGATAACGAACCATGAACAACAACACCATCAAAGGAAATACATACAACTTATAACAACAAGTCATCTTAGATTATCAATAACACACAACTAAAAGCACCAATGATATCCAATGCCAAACAATGATCTTACAAACATGTAGCAACAATCTCCCCAAGTGATGATAACCAATACCAAAAAACTTACCAAGTGTTTGAAAAAGCAACAAACTCCTCAAGTGTTGACATCAATAACAACAAATGCCAACAATATCCCCCTTTTCAATTGATGGCAACACACACCTATACATTCTCCACCTTTCACATAAAGGACAAAAGGAAAAAGTATCTTCATTTGAAACATCAACACCTTCACCCCCTTTGACCAACAATACTTCTTATTCAAACAACTATACATTCTCAACAAGTGAATATCTTCTTCAAGCAATCATATTAGGTCCCTCTATCATAAGCAACCAACCAAATACCTACTCCTCCTAAGAGGTAAAGCACATTAATCTAGGAGAAAAATCATATGACATAAATTTATCCCCCTGGATAGATGCACCATCGATGCATCTATTTAGAAAAATATGGGGCAATAACCCTTCACTTCTACTGAATATAGTGAAAAGTATCCTTTGAAAGCACCTTAATGAAGATATTTGAAATTTGATCCTTAGTGGGCACATACTCTATTTTGACTTCTTTCTCAGCAACACTATCCCTTAGAATGTGATGCCAAACAGAAATGTGTTTGATCCTTGAATGCATCACTAAATTCTCTAAAATGTTAATTACACTAGTATTATAACATAAGATAGGAATATGTTCATCATAAACTACATTTATATCATTCAAATTTTTCTTCATCCAAAGAACATAGGTGCAGTAATATGTTGAAACAATATTTTTAGCTTATACTATGGATAAGGACACCAAGTCCTGCTTCTTATTGAACCAAGAGACCAACCTATCTCCTAAGAAAAATTAACTTCCATTAGTAGTTCTCTGGCCATCCACACATCCTTCCCAATCAATATTAGTATAAGCACTCAAAGAAAAAATATCATCTTTCTTATACCATAGACCATAATCTAGAGTTCCCTTCAAGTGTCTAAATACTATTTTCACTACTTATCATGAGCTTGCTTATGATTAGCTTGAAATCTATCAACCCAACATATTGCATGCATAATATTAGGTCTAGAGAAGTAGAACTTAAGTACAACAAACCTCCAATCATAGACTTATAAAGAGTCTAATCAACATATGGAAACTCATCAGTCTTGTTCAAATGACAACCAATAACCATAGGAGTACCTATTGGTTTGGAATCCTCCATGCAAAACTTTTTCAACATTTCCTTAACATAATTATGCCGAAAAACAAAAATACCATCATCTAGGTGAACAATTTGAAACCTAAGAAGAAAGACAACTCACCAACCATAGACATCTCAAACTCTTTATGCATCTCTTATGCAAACCCCCTACATATATCATCATATCCACCAAATATTATGTCATCAAAATATACAACCACAATCAACAACTTATTTTCGTGAACCTTAATGTAAATATTATTATTTGTAGTATGTTTCTTGAATACTTGTTGAAGTACTTATCCAATTAAGCATACCAAGCTCTAGGAGCTTGTTTGAGTCCATATAAAACTTTCTTGAGTTTTCATACCATATTTAGATCTTCTAATAATTGGAAACCATCTAGTTGTTCAATACATACCTATTCCTTTAAATCACCATTCAAGAAGGCTTACTTGACATCCATCTAATGGAATTTGAAATTCTTGTGAGTAGAAAAGGTAAGAAACATCCTTATTGCCTCCATTGTAGATACCATAGTAAAATTATCCTAAAAATAAATACCTTCAACTTGAGAATAACCCTTACATACCAATCTAGCTAAATGTTCCTCACAACTTCACCATCTTCATTTATATTTTTTCTAGAACAGCCAATTTTTTCCTATAACATTATTAATAGTAGTTCTAGGAACAAATTCCCATTTCTATTTCTTTTCTACTTGATTTAATTACTCTTCCATTTTATTTATCCAACAATCATATTTTCTAGCATCAATAAAGTTCTTGGGCTCTACCTTTGATCTAGTGAACATAAACTTACTTTATCACTTACATTTGCAAACCTTCTCTTGGTCAATACACCTTCATTATTATCTCCAATGATCTGATCTATATATTTATTCTTTTGAGCATATTCTTTTGGATTCTTAGGAGCCTTCACTGGTTAGATGGTTCCTTCTCTTCTTTCTCTTCTTCTTCTTCAATGTAGGGAGACATATCATATCTGCAAACCTCTAGTTCTTGTGAGATATGACACAAATACTCATCTAACTTAACATTTTTACTTTCAATCATCTTTCCCAATCTCTTTTTGTATCATCTATAGGCCTTTCTTTTGGTGGAGTAACCAAGAAAGATCCCTTTATCATATCTTGAGTGAAACTTCCCAAGGTCTTCTTCATCTCTCTTTATGTAGTGTTTGCTACAAAAAAATTTGAAGTATCTGATAGTGGGAGGCCTACTATACCACAACTTATAAGGGCTCTTAGTGCTATTAATCCTCAACTATAATCTATTAAGAAAATATAGACAACTTTGTGAATTTTTTCCTTCCAATACATGTTAGGTAGATCAACATCTTTCAACATATTCCTATCCATCTATACAATAGTCTTATTCTTCCTTTCCACAACCCTATTCTTCTAAGGGTTATAGGAGAAGATAAATGTCTCCTAATGCCATGATATTCACAAAAAAAATCAAATTCATTTGATGTAAATTCACATCCTCTATCTAACCTTGAGCATTTGACCTTAGCATCCATTTCATTCTCCACTTTTAATTTTAATATTTTAAATTTATCAAAAGCTTTTGATTTATCTCTTCGAAATGTAAGCCAAGTCATTCTAGTATAATCGTCAATAAGAAACATGAAATACCTTTCAAATTTTTGACTACTTGTTCTTGTAGGTCTGCATAGGTCAATGTGAATCAAGTCCAATGGAATTGTATCAAAGCATTTTGTGGTATTTAAATTTCTATTTTTTTACTTTCCCATTTGAAAATCCTTCCACAATGTGTTTGCAAGCTTACTTATCTTAGAAATTTCTCTCAATACATGAGTAGAATTGATTTTTATCATATTTTGAAAGTTTATGTGTCCCATTATTTTGTGCCATAGTAACACTCATCAAATTGAGCCAATAAATATATTCTTCCATTTGCCTCAGGTTTAGATGATAGACATTTCCATTTGTCCTTGTACCTTCTACAACTAATCTTCTAGACCATGTCTTTCTAAACTCACAACCATTGGTATAAAATGTAATATTGTATCCTTCACTACACATTTGACTGACACTAGGAATATTATGCTCCAAACCTTTGACATTTGGGACATCCTTATTCCCACTCTTTGAATAAATTTTTATAGCATTGTTTCTATGAATTTATGCTAACTCATCACCACCAAAATTAATAGCTCCACCATTAACCTTCATAATATTGATGAACTTTCCCTTATCATGAGTCGTGTGGTTAGAGAAACCACTGTCAATCACCCTAAAATTTTCTTCTTATTTTTCATGAAAGGCAGTATGCACATCTATAGATCATTCATTATTTTTGTAAACCTGTAAGGTACTAGACTTCTTGCATTTTCCAATATCACCCTTTTTGTATTTCAAAGCCATGAATAAGGTTTGATCATTTGAATCATTATCCTCATCTTTTATGAACATCTACTTTCCTTGGAATAGAAACTCCTTTTAAACTTATCTATTTTGTTACCATTATTTGATTCTTTATAAGGATATTTAGATGCAAAATGACCAATCTTTTCATAAGTGAAACACTTGAAAGGTAACTTACCTTTGTATTTTCTAGTATCTTTCTTAAATATTCTCACAAATTTTGCTTCAATATCATCAAATTCATCATCTTGATCAGTAGTTTCATCATTTATATATTTACTAGTTTTGAATGCTACTTCCTTATTTATAACATCTTTATCAAATTATTTCATCCAATGACAACATATGTCAACAATACACTCTACTAGCTAGGAAATTAAAGATCATTTATCTTCTCTTTCAGAACTTACTACCTCAATTAATCTTCACACATCACAATCTCATTAACCCTCTCCTTACAATTGAGATGTTTTTGCATTTATGTCCTTCACAAGATCTCAAAACATCAATTAGGTCAACTAGAAAAAATACAAATAATATTTCAACAAGTTAGCCACAAAAACATAATGTGGTCCTATCTAGAAGATAGAGTGAAGCAAAAAAAATACTATTACATCTCTCAAAGTGATCCAAAATAACTCCTACACTAGTGCAAAAAAAATACTATTACATCAACCCAAGTTGATAACAAGGAAGCATGAGGATGAAACATGTAGCACATAACTAGTCTACCCAAAAACACTCTTACAACTAAATCTACTCATTGTGGTTCTCTACAAGATAGGTCGGGACCTAGATACACTTAACACAACTTCATATGTTAGCACAAACCCCCAAAAACTTAGTGCAAGAAAGAGAACAATTCTTGTTAGCTAGATATCCATAAATTTCCCAAAAAACCCATCTCAATACAATATGCATCACCAAAGGGATCAACCACTAATATGTAGATGCCAAAGATATGTTCCATGAACACCTAAAAATACTTCCAAACACTTCCTTCACATTGTCATTCATAAATAGCCACCAAAAAGCAAGTAGGAACAAAACAATTCATTTGAGAATCATAGAATACATAATCATGAGATGAAACATTAACAGATCAACTTGCAGTACACACCATCACATGAAAACTAAACTAAGAAACTAAATAAGTACTAAGAGAACTTCCCCCAAGGTGAAGGATCATAAACATCAATGGAAATAAATATAGAGTATTTTTCAGACCATTCTACACAACCAACAAAAGTACCAATACATTGCAACTAAGTATAGAAACCTACTCGGCAACATAGGTGACCTAAAAATATAGGAGTGTGAAATCCAAGGAACAAACATT
>VDFB02345348.1:0-29990 GCA_007258455.2 Sequoia sempervirens
CTATCACAAAGGACCTTGAATAGGTTATTAAGAGGGACCTATATTTATATAAATAGTTAATGATAATTTAGAGGAAGTCATTCTAAGTAGTAATCCTCCCAAAAATGAAATCACAAACCATTCCCATCTCTCTAGTGAATTCCCTTTTGAAGAATACTTCTTGAATTAAAAAATA
Source organism: Sequoia sempervirens (assembly GCA_007258455.2). Lineage (NCBI taxonomy): Eukaryota > Viridiplantae > Streptophyta > Pinopsida > Cupressales > Cupressaceae > Sequoia > Sequoia sempervirens. Next base: position 176 of record VDFB02345348.1, read on the forward strand.
TTGTTCTAGATAATTAAACTTTTAGGGATATCATTACTATTTAAGAATAGATTCACATCCACCCCCCTTAGATATTTGGCTTTCATAAATATGGAATAGTTCTTCTTTACTTTATTTTATTAGCCCCCAACCAATTATAGCCAATAAGGCCTTATTAGCTAGATATTTTTTTTAAGGTTGGATCCTCCATCACATTCAGGTCTATAAACATTATCCTAGATAACTAAAGTAAGTCTCTTTCTCTCTTTAACACCTATTTAAAGGAATATTTTCTAAATTTCTTTGAATTTTTTACTATCTACTTTGAATTTGTTAAGAAATTACTAGGTTGTCAAACCATTTCCTAGATAACCTCATGAGAGAAAAAAATACATATAAGCTCACACAAAATAACCATAATGAAAAGATCAAAGATATAACACAAGATTATACAAGATATACCCTAGGCTATAAAATCATTCGTACTCAATGTATTATTCAATAATAAAGTATTACAATACACTTATAGAGTCTCCAAGAATGCTTCGAAAACATCAAACTCCTTTAAAGTATCCTTTATTTGTCCAAACATGTAACCACACATCCCACTGCATGCTTCATATATGCACTTAATAAGAGAGCTCAATACAGTGACAACCAAAACAAAAAACCAACTAGCCAACACCAACCACTGAACATGTGCTTACTTTTATAGATTCAAGTTGACACAAAACAACCAAGAGGTAAAGATAAAACCATGAGTGCACAAAACCATTGACCCCAACATTTACTTTTTAGTACTATTTTTTTTCAAAATTAAATATTTTTTCAATGTACAACTTACACATATAATATCTAATGAATGTCACATGTAAGTTTACGAGTGGATCCAAATAAATATTTAATGTGGCTAAATACATATCCTGAGATACACCACAAATAAATATTTATTTTATTTAATTAAATTTTTTTGTGTAAGATGTACAACACCATTTTTCAAATCAAATTTTAAATGAAGAGAGAAAGTGAATTGGGATACCCTAAAGAGAGGCTTTGAGAAGCTAAAATTTCTTGACAAGGCTTAGAATTTTCCCTTTCTAACTAATCAAATTTCTTTGCATGCATTCTAAAAAATATTATTCCAATAGAGAGATTGAATATTTTTAACTATAAGAGGTAGCCACAAATAGATAACCAATAATTGTGAACAAACACACTTTAAGGTCAATTTTTTTTTCAATTGTAAGGAACTTTCAGTGTTGAAAAAATATAAATTATTCAATGCATAGTTGAATGCTAACTAGAAACAACATCATACCTATCCAAAATATTGTTTCAATTTTTAGCCTCAATAATAGAAGAATTATCAAAGAGGAAGGTATCATCCAAAAATTGTTAGAGAGAGGATATGATCAATGAAAATGTAACTTTAATTTCTTGAAGAGAGTCATTCGTGATTATTTTTAAAATATTTTTACCAATGACTTCAACCACCAAAATAAAAAGATAGGGGCAAGGGATTTTCCTACTATAAATATTTACCACTACTAAAATATCCCCTAGAGCTATTGAGAGTAGAAACACGCTCTTGAATTGTTCCAAAAATCTTATCTTGGGACCAAACTTTTCTAGCACATCAAATAAAAAATCTTAAGAAACTCAATCATAAGCTTTAAAAATATCCAATTTGATAACCATACCTTCCTTTTGACTCTTCTCCATAAAATGTAGAATCTTATGATTAGTGATAACTACATCAAAGATTTATTTAGTAAGGATAAAACCTTTCTAGATTTATTTTATGAGAGATCAACTTTGATAGAGAATGTTTGATTGTGAAGACCAAAATTTTAAAGAACACCTTATAAATGGTATGTGTAGCTCTTTATTCTTAGGGACGAGGGAAATGGAAGTGTTATTAAGTTGCTTTAAAATCTTTGGTGACCTAAAAAAATTATGCATAGTAACTTAACAATGATATCCAAAAATCCGTGGAGAAAAGGAGGTGGAAAACCATTTGAACCAAGTGCCTTAAATGTACCAAAATAAAAGATAATAGGTCATAATTTCATTGTTTGACACATCTTTTAACATATCAAAATTATCTTCATTAGTAAAATTATAGGGATGACTTCTAAAAGTCGATCAAAAAAATTGAATGCCCATAGTGCTCAATTAAATTGTAGCTTCAAAACCATTCTCATCTAGAAGCTTAATAATGCCATTTCACTTTTGTGATAAAACACATACTGATAAAAAGTGAAGTATTTATGTCCCCCTCATCAACCATTGCACTCTAGATTTTGTCACTTTTTATTATTTTATGTCACTCCTCACTCAAAGTTTTTCTAGTAAATATGTATCATCATTAGTGTTGGATTATGAATGAGAGGCTGAGGAGAGGGAGGGTGAGTCGGTCCTAAATTTTCAACACTTCAACCAAGATTTTAAATTTGATTTCCTTTTCTTTCAACAATAGAGTAAAGTAATCACTTTTGAAAGCACAAAGATATGACAACATTAACTCAGTCTATTAGACAACTTATGAAAATATGATTTAAGTGAGATATCTTGCATTTTCCAAAATAGTTATGGCTGACATTGATTAACAATCAAAGCATGATGACAGTGCAGGTGCAACTCATAAGATTGTGCAAATGATGATCAACATTATTGACTCACTTCTTAAACAATTGATTTGAATGCAACTTTAAAGACAAGAAAGGTATTGAGACAACAAACACCTTTAGCAAATTATAACTATTCTTGAGCAATGAATCAAATGAGAACTTTTAAGCTTCCTTTTGAATTAGACTCTTCAACAATGACTTGTGCAAGATATTTGAACTAAATATTTGTAGATATGAAGGAACTATCATTCAACAATGTTCAGACTGATAAAAATTATCACAATCAAGAAACAATATGACATCAAACAAAGAGACCATAAGACAAAGGATTTTCCGAGTGGAAAACCCTCCCGGGGTAGAAAAACCACTCCTAAACTGCCTTACTAGCTTAATCTTCAAAAACCAGCATTAACAATGCCTTATAGGCTAATTTTGAGCACCAACTCCAAGGAGCACCAGCCCCTCATTTTGAAACACCAATTTCAAAGACACCAACCCCTCAAAATTATTTTGAACAATAATAATATGGAGAGGATCTCTGTTTTTCAAATGCTCTTAAGCTCAAAGAAACTCAGCCTCTTTATCTACTAATACCCTAAGTCAACTCTTTAGATGTAAAATATTAAAATGAAAATTACCAACTCACGTTACGTCATGTTTCCAAATTTTTGTATTCTGAGTTTTTCAATACATCTCTTGATACAGCCAAAATAATTGTCTCAGAATTACAACCCGATACAGCACTTTTCGATTATTCACAGCTTGTTTTATACATCTTTTCCAGTGTGTAGTCTTCAAAGAGATTTGAGGTCAAAGGAGAGCTGAAACCTCCTTTCTATTTTTAGGAAAAAAGGATGCCAGAAAAATAAATGTCTGCAAGAGTAACGCCTGTGCAATAGGCTGTCAATAAATTGACAATCATAAATAAAAGTTCCTTTTTGAAACTACAAATGCCTTTCACAAAAACCAGATGCTTCATTAAAACAAAATACTCATTTGAAACTATTTTCAGAATACCCATATGCAAAGTCCATCAATTTGTAACGAATGTAATGTGTCATTAATGAAACTGGTAGATCTTTCACAAGAATCTGAAACACTCTTGCTAATTTTAGAATATGAAGCTGAATAATGATAATCTGTAGATGATGGTAAAAATCAAGAGTAACGCCTATCCAGAAAGCTTTAATTTCTGCGCTGAATCGGGAGATTTCAAATTGTAACTGATAGATTTTCATCAAAACCACGACTGCTTCCCAATTCTCAGAGAATATTTTGCCATGTAACCAATCTGAGATTCGATGCCAACCAATGATGTCGGCCTGCAACTATATTTAGAAATTTCCATGTTGGCCACAGTGACAGAGTTTGTTAATCGTTCACCGAGACATCCAGATAGTCCTGCCGAAGGCAATTAAATTGCCAGTCATTCCCCTTAGTTATTGCTTTCTTCATGACCCATCAGAGTCGGGAAGAAGTCATAACAAATATCCTATGTTACGCTGAGAGCCATGTAATGTTCTTCTGGTCGATGAGACAAAATAGTTCTCTCACCGAAATGTAACCTTCATTCTCATGAGAGTCACCGTGACAAATTGTTATCAGGGAGACGTTTTGTAGATTTCATTATGTTTCACCGAAAGACCTTATCCATTATGAGTCGCTGTGACAAAAACACACTCTCACCGAGATGTATCCTTCATCCACCTTCGCTAAGACAATGCATAGTCGGGGAGACACTATATAGATTGCTCTATGTTTCACCGATACTCCCATCCATCTCGTGCATCGCTGTGACTAGACAAAATTGGTGAGACATCTTGTAGACAAGTCTTTGTTTTTCCGAGAGCCCCCGTGATCAAACTTGTCACCGTAACATATCGCTCTCGAGGAGACCTCATATAGATAATACTTCGTTATACCGAAAGTCACCCACCATCTTGTGTGTCGCTGAGACAAGTCAGATTATATGCCAACAAAGTCCTTTTGTGTTCCATCGGCGAGACCGGAGGTCACTCGCCGAGACCTCATGCCGAAAACCCTAACTCTTACCGAGATGTATACCTTTATGTTGACGGTCGGTATAAGAATTCAAACTCGCCAAGACCTTTCTTCGTTGCACATGAGTCATACCGAAATGTTCCTTTTGTTTTATGCATCCATCCACCACCAGTCGGTGTGACATTGCACATTCGTTATAACCTCACACCAAAAGCAACACGTTTGGCCGAAGAAATCCTTCCATGTATTGTTCGGTAAGACTTTCCCCGAGAACCCTTTGATGAAACCCCGCGTCGACAAGACAAAACAACCTTGCTGAGATCACATTCCGATATCGCCAAGCTCTCGCCGAAAGACTTCCATGCATTAGTCGGGGAGACATTTCACATTCGATGAGACACAACCCCAACGACCAAACTCCTGCCGATAGGTTCCTCCACGGTCGCCGAAACCACGTGAATGTCACACCGATAGAAACCCATAGGTGAATGTAATGCCTAAAAATGAATTTTCTCTATGTATGTAACGGTGGCTTGTAATCATGTGGAATACACCTGTGATATGCAAAAAGAACCATCCTGACAAAGAAACCATCTTTCAAACTCTGTCAGTCAAAGAAATAGCATTCATAACTTGAACCAGAATTCTCATCACCATGAATTTGAATCATAACAAATAACTTTCTGTAATAGCCAAGAGTCATCAAAGAAGTGCCATAATAAAGCATAAGGATCCAAACTGAGACTGATCATCAAAGAGAACTAACTGAAAGAGATTTTGTCATCAAGGGAAAACCATAAACTGGTAGGATCCAACACATTAAGATCTTCCCACAACCATAATCTCTTAAACTTCAATAATTTTTTAGAAATATCTTTTTCTACTCAAATAAAAAATGGCATTGTTATTAATTGAAACTGATTTATCAAAATTGATTTTTCAACAGAACTAATTTGCATCTCAAATATTTCTTGACATCTTTTACATAAATTTTTGAAAAATATAAATATACTAGTTACAATCATAACAATTATTGAAATATTGACTAACCACCTACAAACTATTAAAATCAATAAATATTAAAAAAGATTTGTATAAATATTCTTTATTGGTCTATTTTCTTCTTATTATTAATAAAATAATATTATTTAAAACTTAATTTATTATTCCACCTGACCTTATCAATTTTAATATATTATTTAAAACTTAGTTTATTATTCCATCTGACCTTATCAAATTTAATAATCCCTCTTTAATCCTTTATATTAATGTGAATGCGGCCTAGCCGTGGTGACGGGCTTACGTAAAATCTCATGCTTCCCACCACGAAGATCCGATTAACGGTGGGAAGGACAAGGTCGTTGATTCTCTACACTGAATTTCTTCCTCTTTGTTACTGCTTTAACATGAACAAATCAATTATCATGGATTTTAATTGTATTTTAAAACATATCGTAAAGACTCCGCAATCGGAGTTCAGAGAAAAAGTCTTAAAACAAGCTTGGACTGTTTTCCGATTTTAGTATTTTAGGAGTAAATTTATATAAATTGGCCACTATTTAATTGATGGGTCAATAAGATAAAACAAAAATTTAGCCAAGAAAAATATAGTTTAATTGCAGGTGCATGCAAATTCCAGGCAAAGAAAGCCCAGAAATTATTTTTTGTTGCAGAGGCAGCGAAAGCCCGATCATTCTTGCAGTCTACTCGAGAAGCGAGGGTTTCCAGAACTAAGAGACTCAAAAAAGGTAGTAGAAGAGAACAGAGCTTCATTTCAGTTCAAGCATCTGCCATGGCTTTGGGCACGGTAATAATTCCTGTTTTGTTAGGGATGATGATAACAGGCAATTATGGATCACAAGTAATGGCTCAGCAGGTTTATTCTCAGGACTACAGCGAGGATTGCGACAACTTTCATAAGGAGAGCTCCGGTTACCTGTGCAATGGCGCTGCTAAAGAATGCAAAACTTTTGCTCTCTACAGAGCTCAGCGGTTTTACATGTCCCTCGACAGCATTGGCAGCCTTTTCCACACTAGCTCCGCCACGATTGCCTCTGCAAGCAACTTATCCGTCACCAATTACTCCAAGTCTCTGGACACAGATCAGGCCGTGCTTTTCCCCATCGACTGCAAATGCGCCGGTAACTTCTCGCAGACGAATCTGACCTACACTGTGAAGCGTGAGGACACTTACCTGAAAATCGCGAACCAAACACTGGAGGGGCTTACCACATGCCAAGCCATGAAAGAACAAAACCCGAAAGTTGGTGAGAATGGCCTAGAAACCGGAATGAAACTGGTGGCGCCGCTGCGCTGTGCGTGCCCCACGTGCCAACAGCAAGCCGAGGGCGTCAAATATCTGCTCAGTTATATCGCGGATGTTGCGGACGACGTCGGCATCATCACCGCCAAGTTTAATATCAGCCACCAAGAGTTTTTATCGGCCAATGAGTTAGAGGATTCCAATCCTACCATATATCCCTACACCACTCTGCTAATTCCTCTAAAGCACACACCGACCATTCCTCCCGCGGGACCTTTCGCTCCTCCGCCTCCCCCTAACTTTACGCCTTCGCCTCCCCTGGCTTTGAACTCTGTCCATCCTCTTCCTTCTTCCAACTCCCATACTTTCGTCGTCATCCTAGTCACATCTCTCGCTGCTGCGCTGCTTGTTGCGGTGGGGTTTGTTATAGCACTTGTTCTGTGCTTAAAGAGGAGGAAGCGCCGCAAAGTCATACAGGTACATTCTTTGAGATCTGCAAGTAAGGGCTGAAACTAAGATTTCTGACAATTGATTGCTTCAAAAGTTTTCCTATGAATTTCTTTTTCTGTGTAGGTGATAATAATTTCAATTCCTATGTTAATTTAGAAGTTGAACTTTCTGTAATTAAAGCATTAAATCTGTAAATCGGACGATTTGTTATCTCACATTCTTGATTTGAGTCTTTCTGGCTTTAGGCGGCCAAAAAATTCTGAAATAAAACGGAAGTGCCAGAGAAAACTTTACATAAAAAAGGTCGGAATTTGTAGATCCTTACGGTCTTTGTTTAAACTTTGATTACATATTCAATGGGTTTTATTCCAGGAAGCAGAGGCAAAAAGATTGGAGGCTGCAAAGATTTGCAAAGAATCGATCCAAATGTTCTCCGAGTTGTCGGATCTGCTAGAGTCTGACAGATTGATACACTATAGCTTGAAAGAGCTCCGAGAGACTACCGGAAATTTCAGCGAGGAGTCCAAGATTGAGGGCTCTGTTTTCAGCGGTTTTCTGCGTGGCAAGAAAGTGGCGATAAAGCAGATGAAAGGGGAAGTCTCTAACGAAATAAATATGCTTCACAAACTCCATCACGAGAATCTTGTTACCCTCCTGGGCATCTGCCTCGGCCACGAGGAGCAGCATGCCTATCTGGTATTCGAGTATGCAGAAAATGGGTCCCTGAGCAACTGGATTGAGAACGCAGGGCCCCGTCATTCCCTTCCATGGAAACAGAGGCTCCAGATCGCTATGGACATAGCAGAGGGGCTGGAGTATCTCCATCACGGCTCTAGTCCGTCTTGCGTCCACAAGGACCTCAAGACGAGCAATATTCTCTTGGATCACAATTTCAGAGCCAAGATTGCCAACTTTGGATTGGCTAAATCTGGCGAAGGGGTTACTGCCGTAACGAGCCATATAATCGGAACTCATGGATACATGGCTCCAGAGTATCTTCGAGTCGGTCTGGTGACGGCAAAGCTGGATGTTTTTGCGTTCGGGGTAATTGTCCTGCAAATCCTTTCAGGCAGAAGGGCTGTGGGGACGACGCGCCCAGGCCAAGGCGAAAGGTTCCTGTCGGATGAAATAAGAGATCTGCTGCAGGGTGAAAATCCCAAGGAAAATTTCAGTGACTGGATAGACCCCAATCTCCAAGAATCGTATGATTTGGAAGTGGCTTTCAGAGTTGCCTGCGTAGCGAAATCATGCGTGGAAAAAGATCTGCAATTGCGTCCCAGCATGACTGCGATCCGTGTGGAGCTCTCCGGCTTGGCGGGCGTTAGCACAGATAATTCCCCCCTGGAGTGGCGAAGCACCCCAACATTATTTTCCGAATTTCAACCAAGATGATAAGTCCCGAATTTACTAATTTCTATCTTAAAATTCGGGAAGACTAACAACTGATTCTTCCACATATTACAAAAAATAATGATTTGGATGTAATATATCGTCTTCTAGAAATCAAAATCTGTGCTTTAGTCATCCTTCCAGCCCGCATCCTCGTCGTAGCATCTCGCCTTCGCGTGGCTACTGTTTAATTTTTCCTTTTCACTGAACATCATGATGCAATTGACTGAAGATAACAGACTTACTGAAAATGCCCGGTAGGGTAACAAAAAACCAGGATTGCAACCCATTGATTAAGGCTAACCTCCTAGGTAGGTCATTCAGCTAATGACCTTTCTCTAGCCTTAATCTATACTAATCAAATAGGATGCATGATACGTATAAATTAACTTTGATTGATAAACTAGCGTTGCACCAGAAAAGAACTTAAATTAGACTTCACTATTTATGTAACTTAATTTTTGTAGAAGGGTTTGAAATATAATTTTCTCTCTTCAATGTGCATGTGAGTTGGTTGTATATGTTGGAACTTATGTGGAAGTGAAAAACATCATAATGCAATATATGATCAGAAGACTGAAATGAAAGATTGCTTGAAGGAATACAAAAGAAAGCAATCAAAAGACAAAAATGAAAGATTGCTTGATGGAATACAAAAGAAAGTAATCAGAAGACATAAATGAAGGATTGCTTTAAGGAATACAAAAACAAAGGTGGGTGGTTATCATAAATCAAAAACACAATTAGGAATAAATGAACGATTGTTTTAAGGAATACAAAAACAAAGGTGGGTCGTTATCATAAATCAAAAGCACAATTAGGAGAGGAATTTTGAACAACATGAACATGAGTGACAAACCAAAAAAAAGGCATGTGAGAATCCATAATAGGATAATGAAAGACATGATGCCGCCAATATGATAGATAGCTCTAATAATATAAACTTGAATCATGTAAGTGCAAAATGAACTGGGGGAAGATATAATGCCCCAAAATTTAAACATAAGCAATGATATTATAATAGAGACTAAGGATGATAAGATACCCCCAATCTAAAAAGATAGCACCAATAGAAGAATGATAGGACAATGAAGGTCCATAAATAGCATAGAGTGGGCATGATTGCCTGTCATGTCCCGTTTTAGGCTTGCTTGTGAGGTTACAATATAAATTTGATCCTCATAGAATTTGTGAGTGTCGCGGAGGATCATCGGTGCGGTTATCCGATGTTTAGTAGCTCCGGTTCTTTGTTATGTCGAGGTTGGGCCTTAGCTGGGGAATCTTCGGAAGAGCTTTTTGAGGGAACTTTCTATTTTTTAGAAAGTTAGGTCGAGCGGAAACTGCTATTTGAGAGGGCACTGGATTTCAACCATTATTTCGAATCGACCCAGTTCGGCAGTTTGATGATCAGATGGAGAAATACGGTGTAATTAATGATTTATTAAATATTTAATAATTTGACTTTATATTAAAGTCACTTTATTGAAATATTTAATTATTTAATTAAATTGCCCAGTTATAAAGTATTTATTATACTTTATAATAAAGTATTAAATGTTGATTTAATGAATATTTATTATTCATTTAAAAGAGGCGCCATTTAATTATTAAAATATTTCTCCTAAGTATTGAGGTGAAATAAATCAATTTTATTTAATTGATTAATTAAAAGAGCTTGGGTCGAATTTCTCAAAGGGGGAGTATATATTTTCAGAAAGGACAAATCGAACCATTATGATATGTTATTCTAATTTGTCTTTTGCTCTGAGCTTTGGAGTTTGCAAACCTTAGGGTTTCTGGCAGACGAACGTTTCTGGAGAACGAAAACTCTTCAGAGATTAGGCAGACTGAGGCTGTGAAATATCAGTTGAAGCTGGCACTTGGTGATTTCATTCAGAGATCACAGTTTGAGATTATTGGATTATTTTAGCAGAGATTTACAGAGAATATCATCTGGCAGTCAAGGCGAATTCTTCAGAGATCTTACATTTGAGACTTGGCACAAATTTCAAGGCAGCCGTACCATTTATTAATTGCTGCAGACTGGCCGTACCACTGTACCTGCAGGCCGTACTTCATTCTTTTCAGAGGTTTTCTTATGGCGTTCAGTTTCCAGCTTCCAGCTTGAGGCGTTGGCTTTGTATTGAACTTTTACTGGAGATTTGACATCGAATTCAGAGACTGGAGATTGATTTATTCCTGGCCGTACTCAGCATTTATTGCTGCAGCCGCCACTTACAGAAAACCAGGTTTTTCTCAATAAAATTTAATATATTTTTCATTGCATGTTGATTTCGATACATGAAGTTCGGAAAAGTTGAAATAATAGAATATCTATACGAACAGAACATGCATTTTCTAAAGTTTATTTGAATTTTTTCTGAATTTATTACTGATTCCTGGAAATCACAATTTTCATATTCCCACTTTTAAACCTCAAAAACGCAAAAAAAAATTAGAAATTTGCAAAACACAATACAAAAACAATCGAGGAGTTGAATCGGAGAACCACGAGGTTAAATGATGATATCGAGCCGCGAGATCTCTGCCATCCTGTGCTTTTAGTGCTTCGAATCTGATGCATTTCTGGGTTGCCTTTTATGAACCAAAATATTATTCAGTATACCAGAGGTGTAGGTACAGGCAAAGACGAAGATTGGACAGGTCCACCGATTCCAGAAGGTCAGACAATATCAGGAGTGCTTGGTTTTCACAGATCCAGTTCAGACGGCAGTGAAAACAGTGTAGCAACCCTAATGGCAGAACGTGAGCCTTCCTCAGAGACTCGCAGGGATCTAGGGAAGACACATGCAGAGGGTGATATCACCGATGAGGAGTTCAGAAGGAGACACGATAATATGATGGATATGATGTCTCATTTGATGGGTACCATTAGGCAGTGCACACCTGCGATACATTTCATTCAGTTGGACCCAGACGGAATGCAGATTGTCGACCATTAGCATACGGCTCTAGGCGGTATCTCGCGATCCCTATCGGAAGCGTAGGCGGGACAACCCTACTTTCTTACCTAGGAGACTCCACCTCGGACTCCGAGGGGGCCGAGCATCATCTGATATGAGTTCAACCTCGGAATGGCATGTCGATGCGGACTTAGCCGAGGTTTCTGCGGTACATAATGCTGGCGCTTTGAATCCGGCGAGCACCCATTTCATGAGTTTATAGATGTCTATAAACCCAGAGGAGGAGGTAGATTTGATCGTAGACCCCCACAGCATCAGCAGCAGCAGCCACAAGTGAATAGAGACTTGCAGTATGCGGTGAGCAAGATTACGCTGCCATATTTTGATGGGTCAGAGAAGACATCAGCTAGGTCTTGGGTCCAGAAATTGGACAATTACTTGTCACTTAGGCCTATGCAGGAGGATGAGGCAATTAAATTTGCTACTTTACATCTTGACAGAGTAGCACATGATTGGTGGCACCATGGCATGTATACGCTAGGCCATCATGCGGTCAATACCTATCAGGAGTTCACCAGCAGACTGATAGAGAGATTTGATAAGAAGGATCCAGAACTGTATTTCAGAGAGTTGGCTCAGCTCAGACAGACAGGCAGTTTGGATGTATACATAGGTGAGTTTCAGAGAGTTGCAGTTATGGTGACTGGCATTTCAGAGCGGAGACTCATTATATTATTTGTTGAGGGTTTGACAGAACCCATGAGAGGTTGGGTCAAGGCGTTTGATCCTACTACACTTCAGGAGGCGATGCGGAAGGCAAGGAGTATGGAGCTTGCTGCTCCGAAGAAACAATTTCTGCCTAAAACAAATAACTTGCCTATTGAGGAGAGTCATACACCAGTTGCAGAGCCTAAAAGGAAACCAGTTGCAAGAATTGATGATGCAACTCGGGAGGAATGCAGGAAGAAACAACTTTGTTATTGGTGCAAAGCACCCTACAGCAAGGAGCACGATTGTCCTTTGAGACCGAAGGGCAAAGCCAACCGTGCCATGTGGGTTTACTATGATGATGACGAGTCTGATGATTCAGACCAGCAGGTTGTTTCAGAACATGCAGAGGCAGGGAATGCTTCTACGGAGTTTGGGCCCGATGCCAACTTATCCCCGTTGGTATTATCTGCTAGTGTACGGGATGACTCATTCAGGTTTAGGGGATTAGTGGAAGGACAGCGATGTATTGCCATGCTCGACACTGGAGCCACACACAATTTCATTGACGAGAGCTTCGTCAACAGATGTAGACTCCAGACAGAGGATTTCGCTAGATTCAGAGTTCGGGTGGCAGATGGATATACACTCACTTGCACTCGACGGATTTGTAATCTCACTCTCATGCTGACTGATTATGAGTTGCAGGCAGATTTTTATGTTGTCAACTTAGGAGGGATGGATTTAGTGTTGGGTATGAGATGGCTGCAGGATATCAGTGTGTTCACCCTCAACTTACCTAAAATGGAGATGAGATTTGAGGTCCAGGGCAAGAAATATGTGTTGAGGGGTATTACAGATGGCAGCCTTCGTTCTATCTCTCTCGTTAGTGGGAAGAGCGAGAAGGTAGAGGAGGATTTTGTGCAGACCAGGTATGGTTATGCTCAGTACCCCGGGGGTTCTGAGGCAGTCGTTTGGGATCAGCCTAGTGGTTTGGTTCCGTTTGTGACCAATCCATTGTTTGAGACAGATGTTATATCTACATACGACAATCAGCTCTTTGAGTTTGATATGAGTACACCTGATCCTGGTCTTGAGCAGAGTGATGATAGCGTTTGGGATCCTACTAGTGCACTGGGATTTCAGACTCAGCTCACGGAGGAGTATCACAGTGTGTATATGGTGCAGAGTGCATATAGCTTCATGATTAATCCACATGTACACGATTTGTTTCAGGTGCACAGTGGTGGTATGCACGTGCTTGATATGTTGGATGATAGTATATCTCGTGCAGTTTTAGGGGGTAAGTGTTGCTTGTCGTTTGACTTGCCTCCTTCTGAGTTTCTTGATCTATAGGACCGCAGGGGTTTAATGGGAATGATCTATAGCTAGCGTCGGTTATTGAGATTCTGAGGTCCAGTTGTAGCGTGAGGAACATTATCAGGAACTATCCATAGGATCCGGAGTGGTGCAGTCGCGGTATTGCGAGAGATTGCTTGAGATAAAGCAATTTGAGGCGGGTATCATGTCCCGTTTTAAGGCCTTGTCGGTTTAACTATAATTTGATCTCGTGGTGACGGGGTGTCGCGAGAGGATCATCGTTATCGGTGTTTGAGTAGCTCCGGTTCTTTATTTAATGTCGAGTTGGGCCTTATGTGAGAATCTTTTGAAGGGCTTTTTGGGGAACTTTCTATTTTAGAAAGTTAGGTCGGTAATTTGCTATTTGGTAAATTTTGGTTCAACTTCATTGACTTTCGAATCATTGATTCGGTTTGATGATCCGGATGAATCTGAGGTATTAATGATTTATTAAATACAATAATTTGACTTTACATTAAAGTCACTTTATTAGAAATATTTAATTATTTATTAAATTGGCGGTTCTCTAAGTATTTATTATACTTTATAATAAAAGTAAATAAATGTTGATTTAATAGATATTTATTATTCATTTAAAAGAGGCGCCATTTAATTATTAAAATATTTCTCCTAAGTATTGAGGTGAAATAAATGAATTTTTTAAATGATTAATTAAAAGAGCTTGGGTCGAATTTCTCAAAGGGGGGGAGTATATATTTTCTGAAAGGACAAATCGAACCATTATGATATGATATTCTAATTTATGCTTGATTTTGCTCACGAGCTTTGGAGTTTGCAAACCCTAGGGTTATTGGCAGACGATCGTTTCTGGAGAACGAAAACTCTTCAGGAATCAAGCAGACTGAGGCTGTGAAATATCAGTTGAAGCTGGCACTTGGTGATTTCATTCAGAGATCACAGTTTGAGAATATTGGATTATTTTAGCAGAGATTTACAGAGAATATCATCTGGCAGTTAAGGCGAATTCTTCAGAGATCTTACATTTGAGACTTGGCACAAATTTCAAGGCAGCCGTACCATTTATTAATTGCTGCAGACTGGCCGTACCACTGTACCTGCAGGCCGTACTTCATTCTTTTCAGAGGTTTTCTTCTGGCATTCAGTTTCCAGCTTCCAGCTTGAGGCGTTGGCTTTGTATTGAGCATTTACTGGAGATTTGACATCGAATTCAGAGACTGGAGATTTATTTATTCCTGGCCGTACTTAGCATTTATTACTGCAGCCGCCACTTACAGAAAACCAGGTTTTTCTCAATAAAATTTAATATATTTTCATTGCATGTTCAGATTTCTACATTGTAAGTTCGGGAAAAGTTGAAATAATAGAACTCCTATCTATTCTGAACAATTTCCATGCGTTTCAAAGTTTATTTGAATTTTTTATGAATTTATTTCCAATTCCTAGAGAAATCGCAATTTTTCATATTGCCTGTGAAAACCTCAAAAAAACACAAAAAAATCGAAATTTGCAAAACACAATACAAAAAACAATCAGAGTTGAATCAGAGAATACACGGGGTTCGTATACCCCCAATGTAATAGGATGATATGTGAATGAAAACACAATATGCAAATATTTAAGATGTAGGTAATGAACATTGGTATGTAGGAACAATATAAAAATTAGATAATGACATGATAAGGTGAATAAGTATTCAATCCAAGTATGGTAAATAACATAGGCATGCAATGGTGGGGTTGACCTCACAGTGCAACGATTGTTGCAAGGCAACACAATACGTTGCATCAGGAGTTCGAATCCCATAGTGGTATGGGTGGTTGATCACTGGGTAGACGACGGAGGACAAAGGACATAGCTGCAGGGTTGAAGATTGTAGGTGGAGGTTGGTGGGAGGATATCGATGGAGGAGTGGAGGAGTGACGACTTTGTGCAAGGAGGAGCTAGGCCTGTTGTAGAGAAGAATCAGAGGTGGCGTGGCAATAGCTGCGGGAGGAAGCAACATGTAATGGTGACAATGGGGGTTGATAGGTTGGATGTTGGTGGGAGGAGGATGGGAGGAGATGTGGGAGCAGAAGATGGCAAGGAGAAAGGAGCGAGGGGAGGAGGAGAAATGGAGATATCGGGATGAGGTCCCACGTATGTGGCCTCACTGGTTCATAGCTCTAGTCAAAAGTGTTCAGGGTGCTGCCCCTTAGTAGTGATTTACTGAACAAAAAAATACATAGGCATGCAATGGTGGTAATAAGGTATGACACATAAAACAATAGGTAGGTGAACATGGGAATCATAAGTAAATAAATACCATGAAAAATAAGCATACAAATGCATAAGAGTGGGTATAAAAGTAGGAAAGGAATAAAAGTATCATCAATGAAAGTGGTAAACAAGATTAAGTATGCAAGGATATAGTGATATTCCATGAAGATGCAAACAAGAATAATTCAAAACATGTCAAGTGAAAAGTAGGAAAATGCTCCCTCCTCCTCCAAGAATGGAAAACTATGAAACAAGATATATAAGTTGATATTAGCATATAAAACACAATAAGAAAAGACATAATAAACAAAAAAAAACAAATATACAATAAAAAATAAAAATATAGGTATGGATGTACATATGTTGTAAGATGCACACAGATCATTGAATAAGCCTAAGTGGAGGATAATTGACATCATATTTCTCTTTATTGATCAATGCCTTTTGTTCTTGACTTTCCTTAAATTCTATTACATGTATTTTATCTTGATAGTCCATTTCTCTTTGCACAAACACATTATCCATTGGTGGCACATTAATAATTTCTTTCTTGACCCAAACTTCTTATTTTTTAATTTTGTAGTTGTTGTCATGCCCACTTTTATACATGGAACATTGGCACAAATACAACAATTTATTTTTTATGCAACTAATGCCTCAACATCCTCGTACATAATGTAGTGTATTGTGTATAGTCAATAATATTGCACATGTAATGAGAGAGCACACCACATTTCAAGAATTAAATGAAGACAGGGGATGTAGAACTCATTTTGCACACCCTGTGCTATTAAAATGACTTAGAAAGGGAATGAAATTGATTCTTATGATGCCTCAAGGGTTAACCTCTATAATATATTTTCTCCTTTTAGGTTCCTATATGAGGATGGATCAATCATGCCTCCAAGGCATGACCTAATTGACATATTAAATCAACATTCCTAATCAAGCATATAAAGTTATATTAAAGCTAATGACTAAATTTAATAAATTATACAAAAATCAATAAATTATTACTTCTACTACCAAGAAGAATATCTTTCACATTCATATTATTTGAATTAGATTTAACTATTAATAAAATTAAATAATTGATAATAAGATAATTTAAACTAATAAATAAGATGTAATTTAACTACTTGACAAGAGAATCATTCAACATAGCTACTAAATTTCATGATTTAATTCTTAACTAAGTCTTTGACTTAGAGTAATATTCTACAAAATAAATTACATTATCACAAAAAGCATCCATTGTTAGACTCTACATATCATATTTCAATAAATTAAATTCTACTACCAAGAAGAATACCTTTCACATTCATATTATTTGAATTAGATTTAACTATTAATAAAATTAAATAATTGATAATAAGATAAATTTAAACTAATAAATAATATGTAATTTAATGTTAATTACCTGACAAGAGAATCATTCAACATAGCTACTAAATTTCATGATTTAATTCTTAATTAAGTCTTTGACTTAGAGTAATATTCTACAAAATAAAATTACATTATCACAAAAAGCATCTATTGTTAGACTCTACGTATCATAGTTTAATAAATTAAACAAATTTATTTTTCAATGACTAACATTTAATATATATAATCTATCAATTGATAATTGTTTTGATTATGTATGAGATATATGCTCTTTGCTTAAAAAAATTTGTTTTGATTATGTAAATTTGTCTAACAATCTTAAAAATAATGTCTCGAATACAAAATTTAATATTTACAAAAATCTTTGGAGATACCATTGATACTAATTTATTTTGTTTTTCACTACTAAGATTTTAAATAAAGATGGAAGAAAATACATAATATTACAGCAAGTTCATGACCCTTTTATCCTATTGTTGATTTCTAAATCAAATTTGAGATAAAAATATGTACAATGAGAATCTCATATAACAAACATCCAATTCATGTGATATACAATCTCTAAAAGACTCCATTTAAATTTTAGTTTTACTCACCTTAATATGTTGGAGGAGTTTGGAGGAGTTTGTTAAACTCTATCACTTTTTCATTTATTACTTTTCTCTTTTATCAAAAAGATTCATGAGAAGCTATATTAGAGTTATGGTTTCTTTTTAAGACACAAGCTACTTAAAGTTGGATTAGAACATTGACCACTTCCAAGACATTGCATTTAATTTTATTATAGAAAAGCTCAAAATAATTCTTAATGTCACATATGATTATAAAGTTTATATCTTTTTACAATTTCTATATGATTAAAGTAGGAGTATTCTACTTAAAAGACTTATTGAGAAGGAATATGAAATAAAGAGATGTTTCAAATATTGGGCCAAGTCTAATCGAAACCATCAAACCAAAGTATTGGATGAAAACTCTTTTAATTATAGAGGAGAAACTTTAGTGTCAAAGGTGAGGAAAAGATAAGGGGTATGACTTTACTAAAAAAGTTCATATATCATGTATGATTAAAAGATTCTCTAAATTTCTTTTAATTTTTTAAATTTGTCACATATTTTTCTATTAAAACTCACTTCTATATTAATACTCACACTAATATAATCTTATAAATAAAAATATATCATTCAGTAATTTTTTTTATTTATTAAAAATAACAATTTTTTTTTTTTTTTTTATGTCGAATATGGAACTTTTACATATCTATATAATAGTTAATACACAACTAAATAGTTAAATCTATTGATATTTACAACATTTAAATAAATATAAAAACCAAAGAAAGCCATCTTGAATAAACTATTTTCTGTTTCATTAACTTTAAATTAAATATTCATTAAATTACAAAAAATTACATATCACTTCATGTTTGTTATTTACATTTTGTGTAATATTACAATTTACAATTTTCATCATTAGTAACATAAAATTTCCTTTCAAATTACATTACCCCTTACACTGTCTTTTATAATTAATGAAACAATCTCTTGTTAATACTTAATATTCTACTTCAAAGCCTTTGTAGCATAAAATAACCATTGACTAAGGTTGCCCCTGCATATCTTTCCCAAATTAAGTCAATGCAGGCTTTACAACAACAGACAATCTTAAAGCTAAAGTTGTACGAATTTAAAAGAGAAAAGGAAGAAACTTTGGCTCAAAATATATATTGAAAAATGAAATAGATGTTACATATTCACAATTTACTTCATAGAGAATTTTTATCTTCAGTTGGTGAAGTTCTAATTGAAAGGCTAATATGCCTTAATTCAAAGTACTACTACCGAGTGCAGTACATTAGCCTTGCCTGAACTAGGTCTATTTCCTCAATGATTTGTAGCAATTTCTCATATATTGTTCTCAATAAGTTCCAAGAGATTTACATAACACTACAGGCATGAGGATTTTCATCACTGAACAAGGTGGTTGCTTTGTCATCCATTATCAATGTGGAGGAAGAAGGAGGAGATGCTCCTGTTTCATAGCAGTCTTGTACAGTCCCATTATTCTGCCCATAACTATATGTGAAAGAACAAGTGCTACTCTATTGAAAATAATGAGTAGCATAAGGATTGTATTCACTGTTACATGGATATGCCCACAACTCTGCTCTCTTACCTGTGGAATTCCTCATTGCTTCCAAAACAATCATTTCATCCATATACCCACTAACACTTACTTTATGTTTCTTGATATCTATGCCCACTGAATGCACTCCTACAATTTAAATGTTTCAAAGCATATTTAGATAGCCAAACTTCACTAAAACTCACAGGAAATGAAAAAATGTAGGCATGATATGCACCTTCAATGTTTGACAAAGCCCTGCATATCTTCCTTTCGCATCCAGTGCAATCAATGTGTTCTTAGTAGACAGTAGAAGGCCCTTGCTTCTCTAGTGGACTCTTTAGAATTTTCATATGACACAGAAAAGGTATATGGTCAAGGAAAAGGCACGCCTTCCACTTTAAAGTAAAATTTATTTTCTAAAATTATAGGAGATCAGAGATTAATGCATGTGGAGTAGTGTCTTACATATTATCTTTCCTGACTTAGAATATCTTGATAATAAAAACTACCTATATCTATAGGGAGAAGCCAATCAGGTTCTCCAAAAGCTTGTGGCAGAGGAGGTTGCTTCAAATTTCCATCACCTACACTTGT
The DNA here is from genome assembly GCA_007258455.2 of Sequoia sempervirens. NCBI lineage: Eukaryota > Viridiplantae > Streptophyta > Pinopsida > Cupressales > Cupressaceae > Sequoia > Sequoia sempervirens. The sequence goes on from VDFB02345348.1 coordinate 20,224, forward strand.
TATATCATGAATGTTGGACCTTTTCTTCTCCCTGTTCCCTGATGTAAGCCTCAAAAAATCCTTTTGGGTATGGCTTGCTACTTGAGTTGGTGTCCTTGAGATTACAAAGTTTCTTGAAATACTTCAATCACCTCTTCCATACTTATTGAAACCCATAAAAAATAGCCTGCATCACAGACACAAACAAATTAACTTTGGTTTGTTACCCTAGCATACATCTATTTATCTAATGAAGTGTGCCTCAATTTTGAGTAAATGTAAGTTTGCCTTAGTTTTGAGTAAATGTAGATCAAAAATGCCTTTATTTTTGAAACACAAATCATTCTTTAACAGATAAAAACACTATTAAAATGAAATAAAACACAACATATTTATTGGATTCTGAGCTCTCTGCAATTTTGATGTACTCTGTTGCTCAAGAATGACATCACATGGGACCTCCAATACAAAACTCAAGTAGATTGCAAATTAAGATGAATTTGTTGTATGACAAACCATTTTGTCTAATAGTTCTATAAACAAAAGTCTTATCCTAGGGTTTGGTATTTGTTTATTCTTATCCAAATGTTCAAGGTCAATTCATTACTTTGTTCTTTCCATCAATCTACGGGGAGAAAGTCATAAATCTCTTCAATTTGGCATCCATCCTTATCGACAAGGATTTCAACCATTTCTTCAAATTTGGGAATCAAAATTCAGATTTATGAATTTTGACAAACCAAAGTGCTCCCACACATGGATGAAAAATTTCTCTGTAGTTTCCCACCTGATATAGTCTTCCTATGGTACATTATTTCATGCAGCTTGCTAAAACAGTCTACCATGACAAAAAAATTCACTTCCTTAATATTAAATCACCCCATCACATGGTGGATTGAAGAATTCTATTCTATATGCAATACTATCATTCACGAAGTCCATTTATTTAGAATCATAAATGATCCAGGTTCGCCATCAACTTGCTGTGAAAAATTGGGATCAGATTCAATGACTAATCAAAGATCATTTTCCTTGAAGCAAATAAATAATCATATTTCATGTTTCCTTTCCTTCTAATTTACCATGTCATGTCTTCAAAGATTTGGTTATCCTCAAAATAGTGGCTTGAAGATAATTTGGAAACAGAGCTTTTCTACTTCACTATATTTCTTCTCAATTTTACTGGTTGGATTGAATGACACCGCCCTGTCTTTGGTGGCATCGACAGGAGGGATATGCACAAAATGGATTTGTTTAAAAAAAAATTTAGTGACACTCAAGCAAATGCAAATGGCAGGTGTAAAGCCAGATTCCACAAACTTTTCCAGCGTCCTTGCCTGGAATAAAATGGGAGCTTTGGAACAGGGTATGTACATTCATCAAAGAATAACTGAGGGTGGATTTGTTGTCAGATGTTATGTTTGGAAAAGCTCTGGTAGAAATGTATGCAAAATGTGGGAGCACAGGAAATGTAACACTCAAGCAAATCATAGACAAGGCACGTGAACCGTTTGACAAAATGTCTCAAAGGAATGTGGACGCATAGACGAGGCGTGAGAACTGTTTCACAAAATGTCTCAAATAAATGTGATCTCATGGAATGTGAGGATTGTAGGGTACGCACAAAAAATATTTGTTTACAGGGCTTTAGAAATTTTCAAACAAATGTAAATCGACAGGTGTAGGGACAAATTCCGCAACCTGTTTTAGCATCCTCTTTGCCTGCGCCAAAATGGGAGCTTGCAATAGGGTATGACATCCATCAAGCATAAAGCCTAAGGGAATTTTGTCAGACGTTGTATATACATTCAATCATAATGAATATATAATGCCACAGTTACATTCATACAAACGTCTTGGCATAGATCAACAGATACCTCATATGCAGTGGGCACAACTTGATAAGGTGGGTCGCTCCCCTCATGCTTTTCTTTAAAAAAGTACGTAGTTTTTTTAAAAAACAAAACAAAATGGATAGATTATAATCCCCATCCATTTGGGCTTGGGTTCATGGAAATTTTTTCTACCAAACCATGCAATAAAATATATGAAAGTGAATATTGACTTGCTCATGTATAGACTCCTCCACAACAGCCCTCTGTGACATGTGAATGTTTCATTATGCAAAGATAAGTATTCAAAAAAGAAGGAAATACCTCTCAAAAAAATAAAACCCATTGCGCCCTGTTTCCCTGTCCGCAACATTTTAGTTCTACAACCACCCCTCTGTTTCTGCCACTCCTCTGTCATGGCATCTCCATAGTTTCTAGAGATAGAAGGAATTTCGTCTTCACCTTCACCTTCGTTGGCAGTTTTTGATGGCTACAAGTATTCTAACTCATTGAACTGTCGGAATGGCATTACTTGCTCTTCTTTTCCCACTATCATTATCGCTTTTGAGCATGTAACCAGAGAGATAAGCTTTTAAAGAGCAATGGCAGTGCTGTTATTTCCAGTTTAGCACAGGTGGTGCTGTTAACTTCAGTTTTTTTGCATAGAGATAAGGATAAAGCGTGTGAAGTGGCGACAGTTTCCAGGCGTTAAAAATGGACGCAGGATTTCCCTGTCTCTGGCATGAGTCTTTTCCTTTGAGACAAAATTTTGGTGCCCTGTCTCAGGCATGAGACTTTTCCGGTGGGCAAGCCCACAGCTGAAACCTATCGGCTAATAATAAGGTGTAGAGATGGTAATCAGAAACTAAGGTACATGTTGGAAATTATATGCTTAACAAATAGAATTGGATAGTTTTAATGTTTTGAAATTTAATTATATTGAAATTCGAATTAGTTCTTTATTTTATTTTGTTTTAAATTTTATGAAAGATTTGTATTGTTTTAGTTAGAGTTTGAAGATTTGGATCAATTTTTTGAATACAAAAGTGTTATGTGAGAATCTAACTCAATACTTGCATGTGTTTTTGTTTTTTGGTTCATTAAATTTATTAATGTCTATTTTATTGTAAAGATTGGTAGTATTTAAGAATACCTTCATTGAGTTGTCATATTGTTAGGGGTCTTGTTCTCCTGAGTCAACCCTTAAAAAATACTAACTTTATAAGCTTGCTAAGGATTAGCGAGTAGCAAGCAAGCATGCATATATCTTGGATGATGATGCCAAAGTAAATGTTGTTATTTTTAGTGCGTCAATCAAAGTGTTGTTCTAATAAATACTTCTTGAATTCTATATGAATGAGAAAGATCAAGGATGAAAAAGATGTGAAATAAATGTAATTAAATAACTTTAAATACAAGGACATAGTAATAAGTTGCACAAACATGTATTTAGTTGGCTCATGTTGGCTAGTAAAATGGGTAGGACTCAACCAAATTTGAATTTGAATTTTGGGATTTTAGGGTTTAGATATGAAAATATTAGATCAATCGTACACCTGCAAGATTGAACAAGGATGAGAGAATGTGCGGGAACAAATCTCCAACCATGGTGGGTGCAATAAATGTAAACATTATGTGAGAATGTGCTAGTAGGGATATGGTACAATTGTATATGTGGGAATGCACATGTAAATAGGAATAGGCAAAGGATACCAAAATGAGCTCAACTTCACATAAAATTTCACCATTTGTTGACATGTAATTGGATTAAGAGATTTTCTCAAAAATGGGCACACAACTAAATGGGAATTGGCATGGGTATGCAAATTTCACCATTACATTTTCCCCTACTTTGAGGTGCACGTGTATCCTAGAATGATCATGTGTATCCCAAAGTATGCAACACTCACAAGCATACATGTATAATATATGTTTAGACATAAAAGGATACCAAGCTCCTTATAAAGTAATAGACCTCACTAAACGTCATTGTGAATGTTTGTCTATTAGCTCATATATAGTCAATGAGAACTAGCAAAATTGATTAAAAATATATGCAATAAGTAGGTTATGTCATGAAAGTAACAACAATCATAAATATAAGCTAAATTTTACTATTAATGACCATCCAAAAAAAAAAGAGGGAGAGTACAAATAGAAAATTCTACCTATATAAAATCGATCATGGTGTACTATTCTATGGCATATTAGATAATACCACATTATCACAGTAAAGCTATGTCTAGTCATAATGATGAAAATTTGTGTATGCACCTTTAATATCTACAATCTTAACACAATAGTGTTAATGAAAGGATTTGGCCCCTATAATTGATTGCATCCACATGATACAATGATTAGAGAAGAGTAAAAAATAGTACATTCAATATAAATGTATACTAAGCTTGTAAGAATGTCAAGCGATAATTATAATAACTGCACCATGTAACAAATAAGTAGAACAACTCAAAAGATATATATGGTAGAACGTGGGTTGAAGATGATTGTCAAAGTGTGTAAATTTTCCCCTATAAAGGCATACAAGGAATGGTGATGTGACCCTCAATGGCCAAGAAAACCCATGTAAGTACATGATACACTAGGCTAGCCTATGGCCCCAATGTGGCATCCAAGAGTATGAAAACACAATGCTTAAAGATGAGATAATAAGAACATAGTAGTAGTAGCTCAATCTAGGAATATAATCTTAAGGTTATTGTAGCTTGGGGAAGGTGTGATACCTCTTGATGAAGAAAAATAATAAGAAATTATAACCTAAGAAAAAAGTGGGGAGGAGGAAACACCTCCTCAAAATAGGTAGATCTACAAGCATGATAACATGATATACTTGCACAAATGACATGAAAAGAATGAGGGAACAATGATGCCCCCAATGTAGAAATGTATCAACAAAAGTACAATGTGGAATGGGGAAGACATGATGCTTTTGGTGTAAAGACGTGGCAATGAAAACTCAAATGGTACAAGGGAGACACAATTTATTTGATGTAAAATATATGGCTATGAAAGTTGAAGTGCTATGGGGACTTGACATGATGTCTTTACTATAAAAGTAAATCTAGGAGTGCTATATGGCTATATAGGATCAAAGTTAAAATATAGGCATGTAGGCTAGGTATGAATTCCATAAGTGTAGGTGTGATAACATGTGGACAAATATGAGCATAATTTATTTATAGAAAACATAGAAATGGAAAAGAATCATATAATAAGAGGTAACAAAGTAAAATTATAAACCTTGAAATGGTATGGTTTGATCCATAAAATCATGAGTAAATAGTTTAATGATCTAAGAAAAATAGTAGGTAAATGCATAACAAAAGTGGAAATCATAGGCAAAGGCAAGGGTGGACAAAACATATAAAATAAGGAAAATATACACAAGTAAATAAGTATATGTATTAAGTAAGGAAATTACAAGTAAACCATAGTTGGGAAAATCAAGCATGAAACTAAAATGGAACCTATGAAATGAGCATGTGATGTACGACAAACAAGGCATGGTGAAAAAAGGTGAAAGTGTAAAAGAAATATGGAAACAAAAGACATTTAAAATAAAGCTATATATATATATATATAGGTATATATTCTATTGTGATGCTCACATGTATCATCAAACAAAATTTGGAGGCTCAATATTTTCCTCCAAAAGATCATCATCATCCCAACATAATTCATCAAAATTATCTTCATGGAATGATGTAGCTTTTTCTTATTTTATTTATTTATTTATTACATGTGTCTCTTCTTTATATCCCATCATCTTAGGTGTAAACATGGGTAAAATCACAAAGTTGTGTTACACTTTTTTCCAACTAAATAGTCTTGAGTGAAACAATTTCACCTTAAAATTTTTTGGGAAAAATAGTTTCACCTGAAACCACGTGGCACATAGAGTTTTAGGTGACACCCTTTCGCCCAAAATTATAAAATAAAGAAATTTCTCATTATAAAATTGAAATGCAATTAAATTTAAGTGTAAGGTTTCATACAAATGTGTTTTGATCAAAATTGTTTTGGTTGAAACCATTTCGACCAAAACTATCTATGTGGCTACCTATGTGGCAACTTAACCCCTTTTTTGAGGCAAATTTAGGAAAACTTCAACTACAATTCTAAATTTCTCTTACTCAGGGTAATATCATGAAAATATAAAAACTTACTCTTTCGTAGAGCTTAGAGTCTAGAATTTCCAAAAATATATATATTTTTGTAATATTTTGACCAGTTTTATTATATTTTTACTAAATTTACTATAAGTAGGTTTTTATAATCAAACATAAGGTTGATTGGAATTATATATGTGTGTGTGTGTGTGTGTGTGTGTGTGGAGAGAGAGAGAGAGGAGAGAATCTTCTCCAAAAGGTTATAATTTTGTTTTTAATGATAACAAAAAAGTAGACAAAAGTTGATGTCCCATAAAAACTATGATGTTCTAGTGAAGTTTGAATTTAAAACATTATTACAAAAACATATACATCATTTTTTTTTTCTATGCTCTAGATATTGAAGTTAGCTATTTAGAAAAAAAATTAGGAAAAAATAAAAGTGTTTTCTCTTTTTTTTGTGATGTTCATCGGCATCACTTTTTCTTGAAATTTTCAACAATTCAAATTCCACTCTTAAATTCATAAAAAAATATATCAAACTAATTTTTAAAATTAAAATGAATTCATAAACTTCATCAAGAGTCCTATATTTCATCAGTTTACATCATTTTGAAATTGAAAACATAAAGGTCACTTTTATGTAGTCAAAGTTGATTTTTTTAATTTTTGTTGGTTATTTCCTTTATAAAAGTGTGACACAAGTTTGTACTTTTATCCACATATGATCCATTGGTGTCACATCAGTCACTTATTTTATTACAAAAAATTATTACCTCTTTTGTGCTTGTGGAGGAATTATAGGCATTTGATGCACCACAACTTCTTGTTATGGTTTCCAAGTAGTCTTTTTGGCATGAAACACAACTATTTATATTACTTTTTTATTTTGTCTCTTTCTTTGCATCACCACCTTTTTATTTTGGCATATAATTCTCATATTGAGGATCTTTTATTTTTTTAGGATATTAGCTTGTACTTTCAATCTCTTTTCAGTTCTTCCCAACTCATCCAAGTTTCTCTTGTAAAAATAATGTATGGCACCCTTATTATAATAAAGCACATCATGTGGTTCCTTCACAAATGTGTCTAGTGTAAAGTGACTAACATCTAATATTTACTCGTAGTGGGCCACTTAAAATTTTACCCCTTTTCTTTCATATCAAAATTTAACATATTGATGTAAAATAGAAGGTATAAATTTATTTTATCAATCCACGGTCTCCCAACTAAAACACATAATCTAATAGAGGATAGTATCACATGATATAAAACTACTAGTTCTTTGTGTGTGTCTTAATTTTAAAATGATGCATCCTAATGTATTTGTCAACATTCCATTAATCATCTTTGATGAAATACTAGAATATGTATATTACTGGTATTTAATATGGTTACTAAATATAATATCTAGTGTAGATATTTTATCAACATGTGGATCAATACAAAATTGAGTAGGTGATATACATTTCAAACTATTAGACTATATAATGGGTCATACTAATTATTTTGTGGTATCTCCTCAATGAAGGAAAAAGTGAAAAAAGTTTCTACATAATATTACAAGGAGAAATATCATAAGATATCTAATATATACAAATTTTAAGAACATTTTGACATAGTAATAGGACTAAAGAACAAATCAAATGAAATAAAGAATAGAAAAACCACACAAGAGTGAAATAAATTGATATACTATGGAAAAACCCTTTTCAAAAAAATCTAGTCTTCAAAGCACTAAAGCTAATGCATTGTTAGCAATGTTCAACAATTTACAATATGAATTCAAGTTCTCTTTGAATTGATTGCCTTTCAGCATTTGGTTTTGTAATTAAGTATTCTAAAAATAAAAGAATTATTTGGTAATGAACGAAATGGTAAGAATGGTCAAATAAATTGAATTGACATGTCACTAACAAAATTCAAAAAAATAAATTGTGTTGTTGCTTCATATAGAAATTATTTGATTTTAATAATGAAAAATTGTTTCAATAAATCTACATGATTTGTATCAAAACAAATGAAAATAAAAATTAGGAACAATTCAACCATAGAATGTGTATTATTTTAATGATGATAAGAAGGAAGACACATGGTTAGAACTTTGTAATGTTTTGAAGGCATTGTGAAGAAATGGAAAAACAAGAAATAGAACTTAAATCGTGTTGTTTATAATTTGTAATAAATGCTTACAAGAAGGAAATAATTAGTATATCTTTCACTTTTTTCTATGAATTTTTTGTTAGTAGTATCAACTTATTGGATTATATTGTCCAATATATTGTATAAGTCACTTGCATTTCAAAGTCTTGCAACATATATATGATTATGGACTTGTTTTCTATGTGCTCATTCTATTGTACTTGTACTAATATATGTAAGATATTGTCTACTATATGTTTTCAAACAATGCATATGAAGACTATATTATTTGGATCTTTAATGTGCAAGTAAGATGATCTATGTAAGATGTTGGGAATTAAGGTGTCTCAACCTTTGTATTTTCCTAGCATTAATTTAGTAATTTAATTATGTCTATGTTGTAATTTATTTCTCATGTTTATTTTTCATATAATATGACTTGGCACAATGAGTTGTTGGAATGTTGGAAGGTGACAAGGATGTTGTTGTCCCCATAAGGCAATATAGGCGTCCTAGTTTGGGAAGAGATCCCTTGATATGTGTCAGCATATTTGAGGGATTCCTATGATGATTTTATGACAGATTCCTATGACAATTTTATGATAGATCCCTATGACGATTTTATGACAGATTCCTATGATGAAGTTATGATGCATAAGAGCCATATTCTATGGTGGGTTAGACAAGTGTTGATTAGAATCCTTGCGTGGGAAAGTTGGCACCCGAGTTTGATTCATGACAAGTTGTAAGAGAGTGTAAGAAACATCTTCTATGATTAGTCAGTTATGACATATTCTCTTCAAATTGTAAGAATTGTCATATATGATGGATTCTATGACATTGTAAGGCATTTTTCATTACCTATATTTGGGGTAAATTTGGGCACCTAAGTATGAAGGCATGCAAGAGGGGTAAGGAATCATTGGTCAAGTGTCACAAAAGTCAACTATGTGTTGGAAAAGTGTGCCACATGGATTTGGATGCACATCCCTTGTTGCTTGCTCATGAAGCTTCCTCTATGCTTGTATTTCTCTATAAATAAGGTGAGCTTGTAGGAGTAGTTTGTATGGTCCATTTGCAGGTATTGTTATGCTTATGGAATTGCTTGAGAATTCAACATTAATGCATACTCCTAGAAGAACTTGCATTGCAAGTGTGTTGCAATCACCATTGATTTGATAATACATTGTACAGGTTTTGGAGTGTGGGGTTTTCCTCCCAAAAGGGTTTTCCCCTTATATATCTTGTGTTGTCAACTGGATTTTATACTTGCATGTGATGATATTTCATTAATCTCTCTATTATGCATCTCATATTGTAACTGAAAAATAATTAAAATTGTACATCTCTCTATTGGAAATTGGAGGATTGTCATTGATGTCAACATTTACGTCACTGTTGGAAAGTGGAAGATTGTTATTGATGTTAATAGTTGCTCCAGAAATAATAGTTCGAGCTATATTTATCCGGTACTAGAAGTTTGCTAAACCGATATTTTGGTCTGGATTATCTTATTTTGAAATATTCGTTTAGAAGTTGATAATATGTTCTAGGTAAATGCAAGAAGATGAGTCCATGAAACATGGAAGTTTTTGTCTTAGCAAAAAACCCAAAATCGGCTTATCTCATTCTAAAATGGGATCCCATTTATAAAAAATAAAAAAATTATGCTTTAAAACAATATCCT